>JAVTVY010034422.1:0-14971 GCA_036873755.1 Hanleya hanleyi
CCCCAAAAGGGCATCTAAGGGGAAATATTATCATTAAAAAAATAGTTGGCTTCCCAATAGCTTCATGATTTTCGTTATCCTTGAGGCTAGGAAGTTGAAACTTGCCACATTATATCTTTGATTCCAACGCTACAATAAAATGTAACAAAATTGAAGATGGCCTCTATGATGATGTCACAGTGACGTCATATTATAAAAATAAGCCATTTTATTGACGATTTTTCTGCTCAATTTTTCAAATTTTGTATTTGTGCCATTTTCTTCGCTCAAATTGCCTTGTAAATCAGTAAATAATCATCTGATATGAAATAAAATATTATTATGCACTTTCACGTAGACAACATACATCAATTTTGAAGAAAATACGACAAAAACAGAACTGTCGTCCATTTTGAATTTACCCATGATGCTCTTCTCCGAGAATTAAATGACCCTAATATGATTTGCTATATGGACACAAAGTGCCAGCTCTCAACACTTCCGAGCATCAGAGAAAATTTTATTGGGAAGAGCGGGGGGGGGGGGGGAATGAAGGTGAATCCAACAATAACAATTGAACACAGGATCCTCCCTATTCAGTATCATTTTACTAGTGGGTGTGCCTGCAGAACCGGCATATAATTGGAGTAGTGCACGTGTCCTGAATCATGTAAATGTAACCCTCCCCCAATCTGCCTCTGAACCTGAAATCGTCCTAAGCACTCTCGGTCATGTCAAAAGCGACGGATAGAAGTCAAAGTGTTATTTTAATGTTAATTTCATGTTCCTGTCCCTCAATGGGCGCTAAATGCAATTTCCGATCCTTTTTCTGTGTCTATTCACTCTCTGAGTTCCCTATAGTTATCCTGAAAATGTTTGACAGGCTTTTGACCAAAAACCCCCAAAATTGCGGGCCTCTATTTTCACACTTGGTATTCCCACAGCTATCTTGACAAAGTTCCATGAACATTTCCATCTTTTTCCCCCATTGTACGAGATGAAAAGCTGAATTGTCAATTTTTACAAGGATAAGGGGCGATTGTTTCCTTTTACACAGGCGATAATGTAAACCTAATTGGTATAGGTGGTTTCAGCCACCGGCTCTCCCTTCTCAAAAAACTTTTCCCTGATACTCCAAAATGAAGAAACGTGATGTGATGTCATCATGGCCGCCATCTTGGATTTTGTGACATTTTCCGGTAGCACATGAACCAGTGATCCAGTGTGGCAAGTTTCAACTTCCCAGCCTGAAGGATAATGAAAATAACGAAGCTGTTTCTAGGCTAACTATTCTTTAAATAACAATATTGCCCCTCAGATGCCCTTTTGGGGGCCAAAGGGCATCACACAGCCCAGAGCAAAGGGCACCCCTTCTGATATTGTTCTATATGCCTCAAGTGATGAGTGTGCCAAATTTGGTGCTTTGGTCCAGCGTGTCACGATCTCCCCAAAATATGGCCCTAAGCCACCTCACTAAATAAGGCGTGTATCAGTACAGTTCAGAGTACAGTATGAATACAGACTGTATTAAGTCAGGAAGGATAGAAACAGTTAATATATAAATTTAAAATAACATGTATAACTGATCGAGCTCTGCTTAGGAACTGTGGGACGTACATTGGGACGTCGAATGTATAATGTCTACATCCACAGATATCATCGCCAAAATTATTGGTTAACCTACATAAAATGTACAACATAAACTTCATATTTCTACATTTCCAATGGACCCTAACCTAAAATTTCCTGGCGGCTTCTATGTTCTTGTGTATACATATTCTTGCTTTTACTTTTCATGTTTTTTTGGTAGCGGATAGAATCTTAAAGAGATAAAGGAATGATCAAATCGTATACCATAAAATCTGGTCCGTCATTCATTATTCCGCTAAATTTTCCTAAAATATCCAATTCGTATTGCTGATCAGCATTCTTGGAACTCAGAGTTCCAAGAGTCAGTATGTTCCGCAGCGCAAACTACTTTCCAGGTGTCGGGTATGCAATTAGGATGTCTTCAAGGGTGAATATAAAGCGTTATTTTTTCAGGATTGTAACTGAAGAAAGGTAAATTTATGTGTCTCATGATTTTCGTGACTTCCACTTTGGTCCAGTTCAACTCCAATTGACAACAACCGAAATGACCTTAAAACTGACTTGAACTCTATACTGTTTCCTGTGTATTTCTATAGTTTCTAAACAAAACACCTGCTTTAATCTGATTTTTCGAAATAGGTGACCCGTCAGAAAAGAGAGGAGGTGATTGCAAAGGGTGAGGCAAGGCATGAAATGATGTAATATATATTGATACTGATTTGAAAGAATGTAAACAAAATAAATGCCACCAACTTTAACTTTGCCTGAAAGAGCCTCCTATCTGCACGTCTGTAGAAAACTTGGCGACAAAAGACGTGTGAATCAAGACTCAGTAATTTTTTTAATACAAAGAATAATTTATGCGTCAGCGAGAATCCAACCCACGACCCTTCCAATGCGTGGAGTCGCTCTTACCATTGAAGCCATGCTGTCCCATATGTAAAACCCTTGAAAATTATTCTCGAAGTGTCTGGAGAACAGAATGGCCTTTGCCTGATATGGCGTGTATCAGTACAGTTCAAAGTACATTATAAATACAGACTGTAAAAAGTCAGGAAGGATAGGAACATTTAATATAAATCCGTGATTCATTATTCAGCTAAAGGTTCCTAAAATGTCTAGTCCATATCGCTGATCAGCATTCTTGAAACTCAGAGTTCCAAGAGTCAGTATGTCCCGCAGCTCAAACTACTTTCCAGGCTTATAAAGCCTTATTTTTTTTCAGGATTGTAATTGAAGAAAGGTAAAGCCATGTGTCTCCTGATTTTCGTGACTTCCGCTTGTGACCAGTTCGACTCCAATTGACAACATCCGAAATGACCTTAAAACTGGGTTGAACTCTATATAGTTTCTTATGTATTTCTATAGTTTCTAAACAAAAATACGTGTTTTAATCTGAAGAATGAATTTGTCAAAATAGGTGACACGTCTGAAAAGAGAGGAGGTGATTGCAAGAGATGAGTCAAGGCCTGAAATGGTATACTGTATATCGATGCTGATTTAAAAGAATGTAAAAAATGTCATTAACTTTAACTTTGCCTGAAAGAGCATCCTATCTGCACATGAAGACGTCTGGAGAAAACTTGACGTCAAAAGACGTGTGAATCAAGACTGTGTATTTTCATTCTTAATACAGCTATACAAATTCCACAGAGACTCTGAGCGTAATTTCACTGATGTGTGAACATCTGGCTACGCTCAAATATGAAATATTTAAGAAAAGAAAGAAAATTGTAGAGAAATAAATATGTAAAATTAGTCTCGATTCCGGGTAGTTATGTCATGTGCGACTAAAGTATGAGTAACGGATTAAATGACAAAATTTTGTGAAGGATTACATACATAAATAATTTATGTTGATTTGGAGAACATCCATCGGATGAAAATTGAACTATCATTCCATCGAAAAAAAAATGCAAAAGAAAATACATAACTGGTCGAGGTCTGCATAGGAACTGTGAAAAGTACATTGTGGAAAAGTCATCGATTGTATTATGTCTACATCCACAGATATCATCGCCCAAATTGGTGGTCAACATAAATAAGATGTACAAAAGAAATCTTGCTTATTTCAAAATCCCAAAAGGATCATAACCCCTAATTTCTTGAAGACATTTTGTGTCATTCAGATTTCTCAAATTTCTTGATGGCTTCCATTTTCTCGTTCATACAATCCTGCCTTTACATTTACATATTTGTTTGGTAGATTTTATCGCAAGGATAGAATCGTTGGCGGAACGATCATCTGAACTCAGAGATCCAAGAGCCTCTATGTCCTTCAGCGCAAGACTTCTCCCCATGTGCCTGATATGCAATAGGGATGTCTCCACGGGCGAATATAAACCTGTACTGTATCAGGATTTTAGTTGAAGAAAGGTTAATACATGGGTCTCTTGGTTGTCGTGGTATTATGTATGATTTCCATTTGGGAGCGGTGCGGCTCCAACTGGACCCATCTAACATTACCTTAATGAGTTTGTCAAATTGGGTGACACGTGTGAATGGAAAACGGGTGAGTCTAAGGGGTCACGCCCTTTTCAAATTGTTTTGGACTTGGAATACGGTACTTCACAATCAGCAGACATAGATATGTTTGGGAGTTTTGTTCACGTGTTATTCAAGCCTGTGTCAAGGGTAATGCAAACAACAAAATTGTTTGTTTGTTTTGGAGTAATATAGTTAAACCCCATTGTGAGAAAGTGGGCTTTGAAGCTTTTCGTTAATTTCGAAGTCATTTTCTTGAACTTTTAGAACGAGAATGCACAAATTACACAAAGTACTGTATTAGAGTACACAAATTACACAGAGTACTGTATTAGAATGCACAAATTACACAGAGTACTGTATTAGAATGCACAAATTACACAGAGTACTGTATTAGAATGCACAATTACACAGAGTACTGTATTAGAATGCACAAATTACACAGAGTACTGTATTTAGCATGGGAACATGTGACTATGACAAATTTTCGCTAAAACATGAAGCATGGAATTACACGAAAAAAGGGACAATGAGGAGAAAAAAATGTGTCAAAAAATAAGTCTCGATTCCGAGTAGTCATTGCATATTCGACGGGAGTATCGAGTAAAATGACAAAACAATTTCCAAGAATTCCCACACATGAATAATTTTTTATTTGGAGAACAAGTACTCCGAAAACCGAACGCTGCGGCAAATTCGAAGGTAGCCTCCTTGAAGACGGCCATGTCGATGATATTTTAACAGTCACGAACAACATGGATTGACCTCTTGGATTTTGCAGTCAATTGTTGTTCACATTCAAGAAGAGGATGAAATACTTGACTGGAAAATACACTCCTTCGAATAAACCTTTATAATATAAGATGAATTGTGGAATTGATCCCAAAACAATGATAGTTTACACAATGCTGGAAGGTGAAAAAATATTATCTTCTTAAATTGTACTGAATGAACTGCGCGGGAATGCATGCGACTATCAAATTGGGATACACACGGAAGTTCTTTGCAACAATGTTTTGTGACGTTGATTAAAATCGTCACATTTAACACAGGATCTAGCAAATGATACTAGATGAGATCTGTATACGCCATATGCAGGTCCCACTGGAATATTACTGTCCAGAAAGGGACAGTTTACGATGTCTCTTTCGTCTCACTATTCGGATTCGCCTCCAATTACACTCTTTTCCGTTTTTCCTTCTTCTTTTCTAAGCTCAAATAATTTTCATCTGAAGCTGTGAACTGAGAGGGAATGCATGGGACTGTCAAACTGGGATAAACATGGAAAGGGGTGGTTTAAGGAAGCAACGGTGGGACTGGTCACAAATATGTGGGTGTGAAATGAACGAATGGCAAAGGGAGTATTCCTCATGCAAAAAATGTAATACTACAGCATCAAGACACACCGATTGCCACATTTAGAAAGAAAGTGGAATATTAAATTAGAATTGAAAAAGGAACGTGCTCAACTGATTGATCTTTGCACAGAAACAATAGAAAATGCATTTGGAGGAAACGATATCAATAGTATTGTGTTTACATCCGCAGATCGCCGCCAAAATTATAGAACAATCTGTATAATATGAACAATATAAGCTTCGCGAAATTATTTTTAATTCCCAAGGGATCATCAGCTTACATTTCTTTACGGCTTCTATTTTCGACGTTGCTCTATTGAAACTTCCGGTCTTCAATGTTTGATGTTTGCTTGATTACGAATATAATCTCAAAGATATTGCGGAGGAAATATAATTGTGAAGAGTTTGAAGAAAGATTATCTAAAACCAGGAGTCAATGAGCCACAATGTCCTTCAGCGCAAAACTACTCTCAAAGTGTCTGATTCGTAAATGAGGTGTCTTCATATTATTTTGTAGTATACGTTTCAAGAAGTGTCGATTACTGAAATTTTTCTCCTTGATTTTAACTCTTCTCCAAAAATACTCCCACTGAAAGGACACCAACTTGATATTGACATGAAATTCATCCCAATCTACACATTGATATACGTTTTAGCGTTTGGTTCACGTGTTATCAAAAGTTTTTTTCAAGGGTAATGCAATAGACAATATTATTTGTTTCTTTGTGGTAATATACACTTTATAAAGACAATTTTGAAAAGTTGAACAATGGATATAGGTAGAATCTTTTGCCGAAATCGTCGTATCAACATCAAAGAAGGAACATACTGGTCAGAAACATTTGTGAAATTCGTCATGATTTCAGGTAACCACTATTTTCAGCTTGAGCATGAAATCGACTTTAAATGGCTCTTACTTTCTTTACCTACATGAATCACTCATGTTCAAAAAGACAACAGAACATGGATTTGTTGAAACATTACGTATATTACAAGAGAACATCTTCGTTTCATCTCTGTTTTATTTTCGTTTTCCATGATTGGTCCAGCGATAATTTTTTTTTTCATTACCTCAGTATACCTATATTTGAACTTATATTCAAACCTGATTACCATGAATGAACCGATGGTTATGCGTTATCATGACGATGATGCTATCGCTATCCTCTTCATAATGCAGACACAATCCAATGAATCATTCACCCTACAGTTCTTAATATTCTAACCTGTTTTCTGGTCAGCTTCTTTCTCTTATACATATATATTCATGCTTTTTATTTGTTCATCATTATTTGGATGTGAGCAGAACTGTTAGTGGAAGATTTTAAAATCTCAGGCTCAGGCTAGCAAAAAACCCTATTTATTTCAGTACAAAACTTACTCTCGATTTTTTGATGAACAAATTGAATTTTTTGTTGTATAGGTATAGTATTAATGCAGTATCAATACAGATTGTGTATATTCAGGAAGGATAGAAAACTTTAATAAAAAGTATAAACGAACCTGAATAACTGGTGGAGCTCTGAATAGGAACTCTGGAAAGTCCTCGATTGTATTATGCTTACATACACAGATACCCTCATTTGGTGAATCTGCGTAATATATACAATATAAACTTCAAGAAATCGGGATTATTTCAAAATCCCCAAAGGATCATAACTTCAAATTTCTTGACTTCTATTCTCTCGTACATACATATTTCTGTTTTACTTTT
Source organism: Hanleya hanleyi (assembly GCA_036873755.1). NCBI lineage: Eukaryota > Metazoa > Mollusca > Polyplacophora > Lepidopleurida > Hanleyidae > Hanleya > Hanleya hanleyi. The sequence goes on from JAVTVY010034422.1 coordinate 7,126, forward strand.
TCATGTTTGGTTGGTATCGAATAGCGAATTGTCTACGATATATTTTCGAAACTTCGTGATGGTCAAATATGAAATAATGAAGAACGTGGAGAAATAAATACATATTCCTGTCTTTAATTTCGCATGTTTTCTTGATAAGAGATAAAATCTACAAGAGCTCGTGTAGCGATTAGAATCATGAAGGGTTGTGTAAATCGTGTGAAGGGTGTAGATTCAATTTCCAAAAAAACCGTTAAAAATAAAGCATTACACGGGAAGCGGAAAAAGACGCCGGCGTACTGACAAGAAGTCATATGATCCCACAGCCAAATATACTGATTGCATATTTCTAAACACACCGTAAAAACTGATCCCTTTGATGATTTGTATCCCAGTCACCCTTTGATTGTAGGTGTTCATGTGGACATCTGCTCTGACATGACCATACGGCCCCTAGTACCGAATATTCTCGAATGAACTTGTATAATGTGTTTTCTTACCTGAAACAAAGATATTTCTAAACATTGCTGGAATATGAAACGCAGTATTGTCTTGAAAAATACTGGATGATTCTTTTGTATTTCTAGAATTTTAATCACGTACAACGTACCAGAATTTTAAAGAAGTTTGTATAAAGCCAAGGTTTAAGAGCTACTATGCCTTTCGACGGAGAAACTGCTCTCCCAGTATCTGATCTGTGAATTAAAATGTCTCAAAGGCAAATTGGATAGTTGTAGTAGTAAAACTTTTATTTGCATTTTACCACATGTAATACATAAAAATACAAATATGATTAAGAACAATATTACATACGCCATTTTAACTAGAGATGGTATGAAATTTAACATTTATAAAAGTTCTGCGACGAAGCATAATATTATGGCAGCTCTCGACCAATATAAGCTTTCAAAACCTGCAGTGTCTTGAATTTCCCAAGGGATCATAGTCCTACATTTTTGACGGTTTCTATTATCATTTACATAAATGTTTCTGTCTTTACTTTCTCAAGTTTGCTTGATAACGGATATTATCTCAAAGGGATTGCAGAGAGAATAGAACTGTGAAAAGTTCGTAGAAAGATCATCTAAAACCGAGATTCGATGAGCTACAATATCCTTCGGCGCAAAACTACCCTCAAAGTGTCTATGTGCTATTGAGCCATCTTCAAATAATTTTGTACAATAGCCTTCAAGAAATGGCGATTATTGAAATTTACCCTAGATTTTACTTTTCTTTAAAAAATGAAAATACCTTCCAATCAGCAGGCAGAGATAAGTTTTGGAATTTTGTTCACGTTTTATATATAGCTGTGTCAAGGGTAATGAAAGCTACAAAAATTGGTTGCTTATTTTGGAGTAACATATATTAACATATATAAAGTGCAACATACATGTATAAACGCCATTGAGAGAATGTGGGTTTTGAAGATTTTCGTTAATTCCGGAGTCATTTTCTCGGAATTTTAGAACGAAAATGCCTAAATTAGACAGCGATACTGTATCTAGTGTGGGAACATGTGGCTACGACAAATTTCCGAAAAGCCGTGGTGCTCAAGTATGAAAAGGGGTATTACACGAAAGAAGGAACAATGAGGAGAAATAAATATGTAAATTAGTCGCGATTCCGAGTGATCGTGCCATATTCGACTGAAGCTTGGGTAACGGGCAAAATGGCAAAACAATTCCAAGGATTACACACAAGAATAATTTGTTGACTTTGAGAACAGCCACCCATTAAAACTGTACAATATTTCCTAAATATTATTCTCTGAAGTACCACGAAAACCAAATGCTTTGACCAATTCGGAACTTAAAGGTACCGTCCTTGGAGACAGTCATGACTGCATAGTCGATGGTTTTTAACAGTCACGAACTGCAACGATTGACCCCATGGATTTTGCAAACATTTCGATAGAAAGTAATTTCCGTGAGTTCCTGAAAAGGAACATGCTTAATTGGTTGATCTTTGCATAGAAGCAGCAGAAAATGTATTTGGAGGTAAAATATCGATAGTATTGTATCGACATCCACAGATATCGCGACCGAAATGATAGGTCAACCTATATCATATGAACAACAAACGCTTCAAGAAATCTGCATTATTTTGAAATTCTCAGAGAATAGCTTACATTCCTTGATGGCTTCTATTTTCGACCATGCCGGCCCTATTGAAACTTCCAGTCTTTATTTTTTTCATGTTTGCTTGATAACCAATATAATGTCATTGAATTTGGGGAGGGAACAGAATTGTGAGTTTGAATAAAGATCATCTAAAATCAAGAGTCAAGGAGGTACTCTGTCTTTCAGGAAAACTCCTCTGCAACTGTGTGATTCTTAATTGAGTTGTATTCAGATTATTTGGACAATATGTTTCAAGAAATGGCGATTATTGCAATTTTTCCCCCAGAGATTACTTTACTTAAAAAACAGTCGTACTGAAAGACCACCAACTTGATCTTGGCTTCAAATACATCTCAATCAACACATCTAAATTCGAGTCAGGGAGGTACTCTCTCTTTCAGTGGAAACTACTCTGCAAATGTGTGATGTTTAATTGAGTTGTCTTCAAATTATTTGGACAATATGTTTCAAGAAATGGCAATTATTGAAATTTTCCCCCAAAAAAATTCTCAATCAACACATAGTTTTACGTTTTGGAATTTGGTTCACGTGTTATCCAATGTTGTTTCAGGGCTCGAATTCGTCGTACAAACATCACAGAAGGAACAAAGTGGTCAGATAGATATCTGAAATTTATCAGGTGTTTAAGTAACCACTTTACCATTTTCATCTGGAGCATGGAATGGACTGGAAATGACTCACACTTACTTACCTATATGAACCACTTATGGTCAAAAAGACACCAGAACATGGGTTCGGAAAAATATCACAAAAATTGCAAGACAGCATCTTCATCTCATTTCTTTCTGGTTTGATTTTCCATTTTTTGATCCAGTGATAATTATTGTTTTTTATCCATCAACTTAGCATGCATAATATTTGAAATTTTATTTGCCCCTGATATCTATGAAGAAACCGATGAGTATGCGTATCTTGTGATCATTCCTACGACCGTGTCCTTTTGTCTTTATCTCACAGATGTGACTATGATCCCATACCTGATTCCCCTTCATTTTGACGCAATCTAAGGAAGCAATCACCCTACAGTTCACAATATTCTAAACTGTGTCTTATTCGCTTTTATCCTCATGTACATATATATTCCTGCTTTTTAGTTGTTCATCGTTGTTTGAATGTGTGCAGAGATGTTAGTGGAAGATTTTAAAATACCAAGGGGCTAAAACTAATCTGTGTAATTCGGTAACATACCTCCTTACTCGAAACTTACTTTTGAAGTGTCTGATTGACAGAGTGGCGGTTTTCGTCATATAGGGTGTAGTATCAGTGCAATATTAAACCAGAATGTGTATATTCAGTAAGGATATAAAACTTTAATAAAAAATGTAAAAGAACAAACATATCTGGTTGAGCTCTCTATAGCCCTTTCCGGAAAGTGTCTGATCTCCCCTTGAATAACTGCCGCTCTTTGAGGTTAGCGGTACGAAAAGCTGCTTCCGGGAAGTAGTGGCCTCGGTTTCACGTTTACCGAAGGCATCAGCAATTATTTTGAATAATGTTTGTTTGAAAAGCTATTCTTTTAATATTTTCTACATGAACCGATAGATCTTGTATTTGTGTACATTAGGAAGTTAATTTTCCAGAAAAATAGAATATTTCATTACTAAAACTAATTGTGATGACCTTTGGTACTTACTGGAAGTTCTCTGCACCAACATGCCTCAAGTGGAACAAGGGAGATAAAACCCCTTACAAATTGGGCTATATGAACTTTGAGAAGTACATTGGTGAAAATACAACAATTGTGTAATGTTAACGTCCACAGATATCATCGCCCAAGTTATTGGTCAACCTACATAATATGTACAATATAAACTTCTAGAAATCTGGATTATTTCAAAATTCTCAAAGGATCATAATTTCAAATTTCTTGACGGCTTCTATTCTCTCGCACAAACGTATTCCTGGTTTTACTTTTTCATGTTTGTTTGGTATCGAATAACGAATTACCTACGACATATTTTCGACAATCCGTGACGCTCAAATATGAAATAAGGAACAACGTGGAAAATAAATAAATCTTTAGTTTGTCACGTTTGATTGATAACGGATAAAATCTAAAAGAGCTTGCTTAGTAAATAGAAACGTGAATGGTTGTGTAAGTTGTGTGAAGTGTGTAAATTCAATAGACAACATAAAAAAACATGCATAATTGGTTTATCTCTGCATAGGAACTGTAAATTGGAGAAGTCGTCGATTGTATTATGTCTACATCCACAAATATCATCGTCCAAGTTATTGGTCAACCTATATAATATGTACAATATAAACTTCAAGAACTCTGGATTCCCAAAGGATCATAACTTCAAATTTCTTGATCGCTTCTATTTTATACAGGCAACAATAAAACGCAACACAATAAGGGTGCTGACAAGATGTCATATGACCCCACAGGCAAATGTACTGACAGCACATTTATATAAAAAAAAAGAATCACAAGAACCAAAACGTGTCCCTGTGATGATTTGTATCACAGCCACGCTTTTATTGTAGATAAGAAGAAGAACATGTCTAACAGGTTTGGCTCTGCGTAGAAACTATGAAACGTACATTGGGGACAAGATATCGAATGTATAATGACTACATCTACAGATATCCTCGTCCAAATTATTGTTCAACATGAATAATAAAAACGATATAAACTGCAAGAAATCTGGATTATTTCAAAATTCCCCAAATTCATAACCTCAAATTTCTTGACGGCTTCTATTTCCTCGTACCTACATATTTTGCTTTTATTTTTCAGGTTTGCTTGGTATCGAATAGGGAATTTGTAAAAGCAAAATAGCACTTAGATCTTTGTATGTTGAATAATGGCACCACAGAGACCCATGGCAAACCCAATGCCATTGTGAGAACGCAGATATTGGAGATTTTCGTTGAGTACATTTTCTTGGAATTTTAGAATGAAACTTCACTAATTACACAAGAGATGCCCAGCTGTCAACGATATATTTTCTGGAATTTTTGACGCTCAAATATGGAAGAATGTTCAATAAATAATTACAAGCATTCATAATTCAGCCGTCGTCCATTAAAGAATATCCGCGTCCATAATCGAAAGACATTCCATATTCCATATAACAGCATTAGCACCAAATTCAAAAAGGCAATCATAGTATACATAATACAAATTCCCAAAGGATAATAACATATTTCTGCTTTTACTTTTTTTTTGGTAGCGGATTTAATTTTAAAGAGATGAAGAATCGTTTGTAGAAAGATCTTCTGAAATCACAGGTCGAAGAGTCACTATGTCTTTCAGTGCAAACTTCTCCCCAAATTGTCTGGTATGCAATTGAAATTTCTTCAAGTGCAACTATGAAGCGTTATTGTATACTGATTGTAGTTGGAGAGAGGAACTTTTGCATTTGGGGCATACCTGCCCAGATCTAGAAGATATCGCATGGTCCTATTTTATACAGATATATCAGGTTTCGGGGGGTGTATTTGCGATATATCCCGGTCAAGACCATAGAAAATTTCCCGAGCGTTAGCGAGGGAAATTTGCCATGGTCGAGACCGGGATATATCGCAAATACACCCCCGAAGCCTGGTATATCTGTATAATTACACCGCATATGCTAAAGAGAAGCATAGATGAAGACAGAAAGATAATACAAAGTAATATAAAATAAAACCGAACTTTATTTGCCACACAAAGCATATTAATAAATCCCCTCGCTCCAGATCTGTCGTCTGTGGACGCTGCCATGTTTGTTTACAAACAAGACGGATCGCCATCAGGGGAGATAATTCGGCGGCGGGATAATTCGGCAAATACTTTTAGGCAAATACTCCGCTGCCAAGGCAACGGAAGGCAAATTTCCCGCTGCCCCTGACAGTCGCGTGAGAATGACTTGTGGATGAGAATTTGCCGTAAATGCCCCGGCCAAGAACCAATCAAAACTCGTCTATCTTATATAAGGTGTAATTATGAATACTATTCATACAAGAGTGGTTCTTAGTATCTCATATAACGGCAGCTATTCGATAACAGGCCAAACCAAAATATCATATCATTATAATTGACATGACCCAAACGTTTACATTCGACGATCAGTAGACCCAGTGCTCTACCAGCAGACTGAGTAACGTGTTTAACTGTCTTATCCAATCCACAAACCCATTAATTACAACACATATAAGGGAAGTGGAAAGAGGTGCCGACATACTGACAGAGTCACATGGCTTCACAGTATAGTCTTCTGGTTAACCTATTCTAAAGCACATACCAAGAATCTAATGATGTATTATTGTACCTGTTCATGTGACAACTTGGATGACATGACCACACGGCCCCTAGCACCGGCATAAGCGGTATTAGATACAAATATAGAGAGCTGTGATGGAAATGCTCTGACAACTCGTATATTGCTAATTGGTGAGCTGTGTCGCTGTGACAACTCGTACACTGGCGATTGGTGAGCTGTATCGTCGTCAGATGAAATTGACGGCATTCAACACAAAAGACTAGTCTGTAAAGGCCGATGTCGACCAAGCGTCAACTTCCCACAAATGCCAACATATATCAAAGACCAAAAGGTCTGTACAGGGGGTGGGCCTCGGGGACGAAACGTCATAAACAAAGATAGGTCTGAATATTTGCAACATTACACGAAACAAATATATTACGTTTTACAAATATTGCGGGTTGTAAAATCTAATATCCCCAGTAATCACTTCCACGGGAATAAGTTTTTTCTTTCGTGCTTCAACTCCAATTTTTCCAATTCCTTTGCATAATTGTTTTTGATCCTAAACCGATAACTGGTCCACTTTTTCGAGACATTTTCTTTGATATTTGCGTTTAGTTCTCTGGGACTAGTCCTAACAAACATCTTTCGCTTTTTACAATATACAGCCTTTTTACCTCGTTGTTGAAGAAATGTAAATATATTGTCTAAGCTGTATGCCTGTGATAATCTTATACCCAACGAATCTGTAGCCGTCTCCTTCTCCACGTCAAATGCAGCCCAAGGGATCTTTAACCCTACTATTCTTAACAGACTATGTTTTACTGTTCGGATCCGCCTCCTACTGCATTTCTTTTCTGTGTATTTCGTTCTTTTCTAAGCCCTAATAATATTCAACTAAAGCATTAAAATGAGCGACAATGCAAAGGGCTGTCAAATTGGGATACACATGGAAATGCGTGGTTGAAAGATGTAACGGCGGCACTGGCCAGGAAAGTTTGTGTGAAATGAACGTGTGGTAAATCGAGTATCCCTTATACGTGACCAAAAATTACTACAGTCTCAATACAAGCGTCTAGTCCGTCATTCATAATTCAGCCGTCGTCCATTAAAGAATATCCGCGTCCATAATCCAAAGACCTATTCCATATTCCATATAACAGTATTAGCACCAAATTCAAAAAGACAATCATATTATACATAAACATAGGCTTGTTTCCTGCAAGAGAGAAGCGGTCAACAGTTTTCAATGATGCCGGCAAGACATCATGATGTTCCAAAAATATCAAATCCGTATCGCTGATCAGTATTCTTAATCCATAATATTCGTTGTAAAGTCGTCATCTAAAGAATGATGTATCTCAGTCACGCTTTGATTGTGACTGTTCATATGAGTACCATGAGGATCTTTGAGTACATGGGTTCATACGGCCCCCAGCCCCGGGTTAAGCGGAATTAGACACAAGTTACGAAACGTAGCGCCATAGATCTTGCACGCTACGTTCGTATTTTGCTATCAGCATACGATATGTA
>JAVTVY010034423.1:0-15240 GCA_036873755.1 Hanleya hanleyi
CTCCCAGTAATGCCGTGTGTTTAGCATTGTATTGCTGCAGAGACGAATCTCGGTGCGTCTCCCAGTAATGCCGTCTGTGGGGCACTATATGGCTGCAGAGACCAGTCTTGGTGCGTCTCCCAGTAATGCCGTGTGTGGAGCATTGTGTTGCTGCAGACACAAATCTCGGTGCGTCTCCCAGTAATGCCGTGTGTTGAGCATTGTGTTGCTGCAGACACAAATCTCGGTGCGTCTCCCAGTAATGCCGTGTGTTGAGCATTGTGTTGCTGCAGACACAAATCTCGGTGCGTCTCCCAGTAATGCCGTGGGTGGAGCATTGTATTGCTGCAGACACAAATCTCGGTGCGTCTCCCAGTAATGTCGTGTGTGGAGCATTGTGTTGCTGCAGACACAAATCTCGGTGCGTCTCCCAGTAATGCCGTGTGTGGAGCATTGTATTGCTGCACACAGAAATCTCGGTGCGTCTCCCAGTAATGCCGTGTGTTGAGCATTGTATTGCTGCAGAGACAAATCTCGGTGCGTCTCCCAGTAATGCCGTGTGTGGAGCATTGTATTGCTGCAGAGACAAATCTCGGTGCGTCTCCCAGTAATGCCGTGTGTTGAGCATTGTATTGCTGCAGAGACAAATCTCGGTGCGTCTCGCAGTAATGCCGTATGTTGGGCATTGTATTGCTGCAGACACGAATCTTGGTGCGTCTCCCAGTAATGCCGTGTGTTGAGCATTGTATTGCTGCAGAGACAAATCTCGGTGCGTCTCCCAGTAATGCCGTGTGTTGAGCATTGTGTTGCTGCAGACACAAATCTCGGTGCGTCTCCCAGTAATGCTGTGTGTGGAGCATTGTATTGCTGCAGATACCAATCTTGGTGCGTCTCCCAGTAATGCCGTATGTCGGGCAGTATATGGCTGCAGACAGAAATCTCGGTACGTCTCCCAGTAATGTCGTATGTTGAGCATTGTATTGCTGCAGACACGAATCCCGGTGCGTCTCCCAGTAATGCCGTGTGTTTAGCATTGTATTGCTGCAGAGACGAATCTCGGTGCGTCTCCCAGTAATGCCGTGTGTGGAGCATTGTATTGCTGCAGACACAAATCACGGTGCGTCTCCCAGTAATGCCGTGTGTTTAGCATTGTATTGCTGCAGAGACGAATCTCGGAGTGTCTCCCAGTAATGCCGTCTGTGGGGCACTATATGGCTGCAGAGACCAGTCTTGGTGCGTCTCCCAGTAATGCCGTGTGTGGAGCATTGTGTTGCTGCGAAGACACAAATCTAGTCGCGTCTCCCCAATGTACCGTGTGCTGAGCATTGTGTTGCTGCGAGACACAAATCTCAGTGCGTCTCTGGTAATGCCGTGTGTTGAGCATTGTGTTGCTGCAGACACAAATCTCGGTGCGTCTCCCAGTAATGCCGTGTGTGGAGCATTGTATTGCTGCAAAAAGCCAATCTTGGTGCGTCTCCCAGTAATGCCGTGTGTGGAGCATTGTGTTGCTACAGACACAAATCTAGGTGCGTCTCCCAGAAACAATACAAAGTGAAAGTGTGGAGCATTGTATTGCTGCAGACAGAAATCTCAGTGCGTCTCCCAGTAATGCCGTGTGTTGGGCATTGTGTTGCTGCAGACAAAAATCTCGGTGCGTCTCCCAGTAATGCCGTGTGTGAAGCATTGTATTGCTGCAGACACAAATCCCGGTGCGTCTCCCAGTAATACCGTGTGTTTAGCATTGTATTGCTGCAGAGACCAATCTCGGTGCGTCTCCCAGTAATGCCGTGTGTTGGGCATTGTGTTGCTGCAGAGAAAAATCTCGGTGCGTCTCCCAGTAATGCCGTGTGTGGAGCATTGTGTTGCTGCAGACACAAATCTCGGTGCGTCTCCCAGTAATGCCGTGTGTGGAGCATTGTATTGCTGCAGAGACCAATCTTGGTGCGTCTCTCAGTAATTCCGTGTGTCGGGCAGTATATGGCTGCAGACAGAAGTCTCGGTGCGTCTCCCAGTAATGCCGTGTGTTGAGCATTGTATTGCTGCAGACACAAATATCGGTGCGTCTCCCAGTAATGCCGTGTGTTTAGCATTGTATTGCTGCAGAGACGAATTTCGGTGCGTCTCCCAGTAATGCCGTGTGTGGAGCATTGTATTGCTGCAGAGACAAATCTCGGTGCGCCTCGCAGTAATGCCGTGAACGCCCGTTGTGGATCGTCCACGGCAGCACTCATCATATCTTCTGGCACTACCAGGTTGGTCTGCTTGGGGTCAAAGAAATACATTTTATCCATATCTCCAGGAATCCCTGGTACCAAGGTGACATTCTGTAAGCTTGCAGCCTCGTAGGCGGGCTGCCACTGGCTATAAAACCATACAACGCTTGTCGGCGCTGTGGTTATCACATCTTCCTCTAAAATCTTCATGACCCAGAACTTCTTTCCACATGCCGTAGGGTTGCTCACCGTCATCGTATAGGTATGCTATACTAAACTTGGTGGACCTATAGCGGAACTCGGTAGTCACTCCTGGCTCTGTTTGCATTGAATCTGTCGGAGCATACTATCGTTACGAGATAAGGTTCTCTCACAGAACGTGCACGTAAACGACAGGTTTATTAGTCGACCAATACATATGGACTCATCAGGAACACGTCTACAGACACCACCACCAACATCAAGGGGCGTTTACGTTTATGGATATCAAATTCTGAATTGCCAAGGTGTCTATGGAGTTTAGCATCTAAAAGTATTTCGCCCCTGCTGGCATATAAGTTACTATAGAAAATAAAATTTTCATTCATGGCATACTCCGTTTTGAAGGGATAATTTAGGAAAAATTTTGTTAGTGTAATTACACTTCTCCAAATTTAGGAAGTATCGAGTGGGTTTTTTGCCCTGTTCAATCCACCTAGCTTGTGAATGAATCGTTACTCTCTCTAAACATTATTTCACGCAAATCTTTAAGCTCTAAATTTTTTTAAATTTACTTTTTTATCCGGACATGGGAGTTTCTGAAATACGTTGCCAATATCCTTCTCTATCCCCATTATTTTAGCATCATGTTCTTTTTCAGAAAAGCTGAATGTCATATTGCTTTACTTCTACTTTTCCTCAGAATCATTTTCAAACACAAGTCTTCAGCAATATTTAATAGGACATCTCACCTCTACCGTCTTCCGCCTCAGTTGCGATGCAACAATACTCAGCCCTACAGTGTATTGGATATGGTACACTTGAGAGCCTGGGAAATCTCTGTATCTCGCAGAACTCGCAGAACCTAGAATAGGTTTTCCAGAAGACTATTCTGTGAATCATATTACGCAGTCGGTATGTCGGCACCTCTTCCCACTTCCCTTATATGTGATGTAATTTCAAAATACTTTTCCTTTTTTTTGTTTCTGGGAACTACCACCATTTAGTACATTTGAGTGGTCCTATATATGGGTATTCCGGCAGAATAATTTATTTTCGAAAGAGAAAAAACCTATTAGCTCATTTGATACAAGGAAAAAACCCTGCCTAGCAGCTTGTCGTGCATTTTTACCACACTGTATTTTTGTGCCGCTGTATGTTGCGGCAGGCATCCACCATATTCATATCTATCATCATCATCTCGAGCATTGCCTGACGGGCTCTAGTATTGTTCACCTGTGCATAGTTATAATAGTCTGACTGGGGATCCTGTGCCATAGTCCAGTATCCACATATAATCATAAAAGGGTTTTCAAAACCATAACATTTGCATTTAATATCCATGCTATATAAAGTTGGGTCATCAGAACTGAATAAGTGAGTAACACGCATACCGTCAAGCTTTACAGCCCGCTGCTAGAACCTGGAACGCTAGAGCCTGAAACGGCTCTGTTTTTATTCTGAGTAATTAAATATTTCCACTAACTCTTTTGTGTTCAGTCTCAGTGTCACCTGGTGGAGAGTAATGACACTTCTTCAGTCTCACACTTCAATCCGCTCCGAGTTTTCAAATTTCCCCAACCCTAGTGAACTAAGGTAGTGAAGATGTACAGGTAGCACATTTGTAAACAAATCAGAAATAACTTTGGATAACTTTTGATGTATCTACAATTTTCATAAAGCTGAATATCACGAGAGAGGAAGATATCACAAATGGGACAAATTCATCTTTATTATGAACCCCACTCCGTAATAGGATATACTGATACTATCTGTTAATAGTCCAAGATGAACCCGTAGAAAGTGTATTATTTAGTAGAAAATGGCAAAAGTTCAGTATGGTATATAATGTATAAAGCCTATTTTGTGTATATCATTACATTTACTTTAGTTGCGTTTGATGGTTTCTCGTGGCATCAGATTGTATACACACTTGCTGTCCGTACTCTACAGTTTGGGAGGTTATTCTGGCAATGAGGGAACGACAAGTGTATTCTGCAGAACAAGTAAAAAGCATCCTGAAATCTAAATGGGTATTTACATATATAGAACCAGAAATCCATCAATTGCGCGTAATGCATTACGGTATGCATCTCCTTTGAAATATACTGAATCATTCATCATCTTGTTAGTGCAGTTATGTACTGATAATTGCTCTAATTTGTCCCTTCGCAACCTGTGAAAAGTACATCACTTCTGTTTTCCTTCACCATCTATGCTTGTAATGTTGAATTCAACTGAGCCTGTAAGCCAAATGATCGGAGGCAATTATCCAAGGCATACCTGCAGCATTTATGGACCTGGAAGGTCTGGTGGAGGGAATGTGAGTGGAAGTCCCCAAGTAAAATTTGGTGAATGCAATAACTGCATGAATGAAGGTCTATAGAAATTCACTTTCTTGCCAAAATGTAATAGGAATGGCCTAATATTTTTTGGAATTCACTAAGTGAACTTGAAAAAGGTTTCAATAGCCGGACATTGACAGCATCTTCATGGCAACCCCAGAATTGTATCCATATTGTATTCATGTTCTAAAACGGAAATTAAAGTACTTAAAAGTACTGATGTCTATATCGCCAATAATGGATTTAAAGTTTCAAAACGTTTCAGCTGGCATAGCAGATGTATGGAGAAATGTGGACATTTTCTCCAAGTTGTGTACGAGTCTCTTTGGGAAATCACAACTGGAACACAGAGTTTAGTCTTCAAGGAAGTGAATTTGTGAAGGCGGCTCATTTCGAAACATGCCAGGTCTTCATGGTAACAAGAAACTATCCGCCGTAATATGCTCAAAAGTCAATCGTCTGCGTCAATGTCTTCTACCAGTTTTTACGCGGAACCAGACGATACAAAGAACAAAAAAATAGTCCACGCATTCAAGCAAGCCCTGGGCGAAGAAATAAATATGAAATACTCTCGAATTCACATTTCGTTTATTTCTAGTTAACAGGAAACCATTACGACTGTTTTTTCTTCATTTTCTGGTTAATACCCTAATATATCACTCAAACACAAAGTGAAAATTATTACAGGTTAACACAGGGTCATTTAGATATAGTGCATGTACATATTTTTCACATATTGAGTTAGTGGCAGCATAGTCTGGTCGACACCGCTACGCTGTGCTATCTGGACAAAAAGATTTGTGAAAATGGCATGTAAATGTGCGTAGGAAATCAGAATATATTCAATCTACCTTGTCATACAAAATATATCAAAAATAGGAGACCAAATTTTGTGCAGTAGCTCCAAGAATAAACAAATAACAACCAGTAAGCCTGACAACGATATTACTTTTATAAAACTACCGGTTCATCTGCTCACCTATAGGTCGCAAAGCACTATAGTCTGTCCATTTTAATTAGTCGTCTACTTTGGAGCTTGTCAATAATCAACAGTTAACTATGCACAAATTTTCTTCTTTACATCGTGTAGAACAAACAACACTACAAAATTACTGCCCATTCTCCGTCATATCGATGATATATCACGATTGAAATAACTTTGTAATTCTCTCCACATAAAACTCCAGTACAGTTGTTTCACGTATTAGGACACAATTACATAGGGATACGTCATAATGTATTCGTGATTTCTAGTACAAAGGTTAACAATGCCGTGTACGGTCATGGAGGTGTGCGCGTTTATCATTTGGCCATTTCACTGCGCATGGGATATAAGCGACACTCCCACGTACCCACTGTTATTACTGTATTTGGCATCCATGACCTTTGTGACAGTTAGCATGAATATATTATTACGTCTCCCTATGTAATTGAGACTCGGTGCATAAACGGTGCGTTTTATATGGAGAGAATTAAAAAGTTTGTTCAAGCGTGATATGTTATCGATATCATGGAGAAATGTTAGTCATTTTGTAGAGTTCAGTTTGTTATAGTCCGGCAGATATGTAACAAAAAATGGGTCGATTGTGCACTTTGTGATAAAAGCATGAAACTTTGCATAGTGACAGAGAAACACATATTATTCATTTTTAGAGGGGGAGTCCGGCTTGAAAATCCGTAGTTGGCCGCCATCTTGGATTTCAAAATAGCCGCCATTAGAAACCATCAAATTCGCAAATCGGCACTTCTAAGACACATAGAAGGTTAATTTAAATGGCTATACCCACATTTGCGTACCCAAGGAAGTTGATCACCACACTTTTGCTGCACCAGAAAGGATGGATTTTAAGATGGCGGCCATTTTTTTCAAAATGGCTGCCGAGAATCACTTATTTCGACGGTTATGTGACGTAGGTGAATCGATAGACAAAAATCTACTTTTGGGTGACTTAAAAGGATTGTTTGGCATCAGTAGACACTCATTCATGTAGTTTGATACCTGCAATATATAAAATTAGTCAAATTCCAGCACAATGTGGGTTAACCTTGCTGCATCATGCAGCCACATCAGCTACTACTGATAGAATGCGCTGGCTTCTGAGAATGGACACCAAACTGGCTGTCATTCATCTTTGGTATAAGTTCCCTATATTCAAACTTACTATTCAAACTCAGAGAAGCTTCTCCTGAAGAACGGAGAGGAAACCAAGTCCAAATGGGACGGGCCTGAACGGCGGGTCTCTATACGCATTCCCTTCGGTTGGGAGCTCTTCCAGACCTCTACAAACATCAATAGTCCCATTGCTACTTGTATGATCAAACAGTAACTTAGTATAACCTCGTAAACAATATCATTCTTCAACGAGGTCGACCCTGGCTCAACCTTCGACAACTCGCGGCACAGTGGACTTAGTTGAGTCAGTTGAGTATGATTAGGTCATACGTGTACATGGACTAAGATACGTTCCTTGGCGAGCTTTTTATGGTTAAAAATCCCTGTTAGTACACCATCTTGGATATCAAGCTGTTCGCCATCAGCGAACATTGAAGCCTAAAATGGATATCTGTTACAAGGCTGGTTTACACATTGCTTTGGCCGAGGAAACTGATTAAGTGACTTCTGTGCGGAACAATGCCCAGTCGGAGACGACCACCATTATCATACACATGGATACTAAAATACTAACAAAACACTAAATCTGATAATCCCTTCAGTCTTCTCCAAGATATAGCCAGTGGATGTGGCATAATCAGTATCAGTTGATTCTTCCCTTGCGATATTGGGTCCAGCCGTGTCTGATCTTGGTAGGCGATGTCCTAGAAATATTCTCCCTACACTTGGAGCTAAACGGCTGAAACTTACCACAATATGTCTGGGTTAAGCTCTTTCCATAACCTCGCCTTTCAAGATCAGATTACTATAATGCAGTTTTTGAGATCCCACCATGTCCCATGGTTAAGCTTTTCCGTGATATCTTGCAAACCTATAGTATTATGCAAGCATGTCCAGAATTTTTTCAATAGGATATGCCACTAGTCAGAGAGTTTTAGTCGCAAATTTTTGGAAAGTTCAATCGCGATGAACTGGGTTTGCCATGCATGTCAGCTGACTGTGCTACCATTGCTCCATCATTGAAGGAGTTCCATTACCAGATTCATATTTATCAGTTACTCCGGAAATGGAATAAGCTCATTAATCCATGTTATATTTGTTGACCACAATTTCTCTAATGATCGAACTTAGTTGTATTATAGAGATGGTTATTCATAATGTTGTGGACAAAGTATCAGCTTGAAGCATTGAATAGGGATGAGGCTGGTTCCCGGGTTGCCTATCCTGCCAGCCGAGTCGCCAAAAGCGTGATTGAAATCCAAAGTTCCAGGACTGGCATACAGAACTGCAGTTCTGGTTTTTGCATCATTTGTATTCCTGATTCGGGTATGGGATTTCAACGACAAACTCAATCTATGAATATTGCACTCCAATATACCAAATACAGACATGACTAAATATTTGACTAACTTGTCAATGAGCATTTTATCATCCTCGAATCACAATGCTAGTTTCCAGTAATGGCGATAGAACACAAATGAAAAAGGTGATGGTGGTGCCGTTGGCCTTAGCGGAAGTCCTGCTACCCTTACAGGAAGTCATGTTGCCCTTACAAGAAGTCCTGCTGCCCTTTGCGCAGGGTAGCTAGGCGCTGGTCAAGAAGGCTCACATAATTTTAGGACCGGCCATGCCACCCCACTCAGATGTTTGCGAAAAACAAATTACTTCGCTGATGATAGGTTGGATAGGGCTCATTTTGTTCAGTAATCTTAGTGCCTCTGCCTCTTCACATCTTTAGTGGACTAATGAATTGTAAAATATGGCCTCTCATTGAATGCGCAGAGACTCATTAAAAACGTTTTGACAAAGTCGACAAAATTCGCACTGCTTTGTTTGCTCTGAGCAAAAGTGATACAGGACACTTACAGTGTGTCTCGTAGTTTTTTATTTCATTCTTGTTGGTGGAAATATATGTGTTGAAGCTACACATGAATACCAGTACATTCGTAAAATAAATCATTAAGTAGTGCAGAAATTCCAAACCGAGACGAATACTTGCAACTTCCCCAAACAGATATTTTCTGACCTATTTATCGCTTGCTCATTCTGGAGCACACACATCTATCAAAACCACATCTCTAATTTCCAAAGTTTGTCCTTACAACCTGCTCCTGGTTCGAAACTCCTGTTGAACCAGACAGCTCCTGAACAGCTATAGATTTCTGCATCACAACGATAATTGGCTAGTATTCATGTACATGTACATCCATGATCAACCATAAGCATACGGAGAAGATGAAAAGGGGAATTCAAGTAGTGTTCCATATTAAAATGATTTTCTTTTTGAATTCTTCGAGAAATATTGGAAACCTTTTCCCGAAGAGAGTAAGGATTTGCCGGAAAGTAAGAAGACCAAAAACGCTTATGTTGCCAAAATAGTTAATGAAATCGGAACCTGTGTCATAATCAATTTCTATTGTTCCCAAAGAAACATATCTGGAGAAATTTTATGTATGAAACAAGCGGACTCGAGATGGCAAAGCTGCCACGAAGTGTCGGAAGTCCAAGCCCCAACTGACCTAGCTGAAGAATGCATTTTCTCCTCGCGCGTGAATTGTATGATTGTTTTTATTTTGGTGCTATTAATGCTGTTATATGAATTATGGGCGCAGAAATTCTATTATTGAAGAGGGATGAATATTGAGTGACTGACTAGACGCTAGGTTTATCAACAACTTGTCAACAAGCTTGCTGTTTCTTCGCGATGGATGGAATGAGACTGGGTGTTTGTAGAAAAATCATCCAGTAAAGTATGAGAGTCTTGAGTGAATTTTCACAAAGAAGGGAGTCATGCTGACATATCCACCGCACAGACTCGCCACAGATGGGGTTAGCTTTTTCTCCGTTGTTCAAGAGGGGCTTCTCCAATTGAGTGGGGATGGAAAACTAACACGAAAATTGAATGGCAGCCATTTTGACTTCTCAGAAATTATCATATTCTATTTCGAACAGAAGATCTATATTGGGGAAACTATACATGCAACAAAAAAGTTACAAGCTTAATTTATTCGAATTATGCTCAGCACTCTGTCACGGAGATTAGTCTCCAGCGTCACTAACTTCATATATTGCAGACATCACCGATGCAAATACACGATGCCACATGTCAGGTCAATCAAATGTAGAGTATTCGGTAAATACCCAAGATGTGACCTATTCCGGATATCAGCTATGTGAATGAGTTGGAGAGATATGTAAAAGTTGGGTAAAGTTGACGTTTGACGACTGAAAAGCAACCATATCAGCGTACAGAATAACTTCTCTTGGAAAGTTTCCACATTTTCAGACTTTAGAATACGGAGGATGTAGCCGTAGTATCTCAACCGCGCTTTTATTGCAGCTGTTCATGTGGAAACTTAACCACACGTGTCACTTGTCCACAAGTAACCATGCAGTGTCCAAAGACATGAAAAACATTTTAGGCCACTCAGAAGTAGAAGTTTGTGCATCTGTTCACGTAAGTCACATAACAACGAAAATAAGCGATTCTCGGCAGCCATTTTGAAAAGGAAACGGCCGCCATCTCGAATTCCATCAGTTCTGATGCAACAAAACTGTGTTGATCTGCTTCCTTGAGTACGCAAATGTGGATATTACCGTTTAAATTGGCCTCCTATGTGTCTCAGAAGTGCAGAAATGCGACTTTGTGGTAATTGATGGCGGCCATTTTGAAATCCAAGATGGCGGCCAAAATATGGATTTACAAGCCGGACTCCCCCTCCAAAAATGAATCATATGTGTTTATCTATCATCCTGCCAAATTTCATGCTTTTATCAAAAAGTGCACAATCATTTCACATATCTGCCGGACTATTATACACGCTGCAAAAAAGAAAATTTATGCAGGGTTAACTATTGATTTTTGACAAGCTTCGAAGTAGACGACTAATTAAAATGGACAGACTTTAAACACGTCATTACTTGATATGTAGTCAATTGGCTCATCACATCACATATTCGCCGCCACAACTGATCCATCACACCCGAGAGCCTGGCCTTTCGCTTAAACATTGGAAACGATCAGCAAACATTCCAAGTTTGTTTTTCTTTTCAACATACAACCACCTGTTCTATCACATTACGGCAAATATTTGAGGTGGTTAATGAAACTCACCTATATTTTTTCACCAGGTGTTATGGTAGTTGCCATGGTCAAACATTTCACAACAAATTTTTGATAATTAGGTTACAATCAATTTCTGGTCCAATTTCTGGTGTAATGGCCAATTCATGTTCACCGAAAGTCAAGCCCTCGTTATTATCTTATACCAAATGAAATCAGTAGTGGTTTGTGATCTTAACAGGTCAAATATATACTGTGTGAGTAGTATTATAACCGCAAATTCTGTCGTGAACATGTGGGTCCCAACTGAGGGTCCTGCGATCACGTCACATCCAGTCACGTCACATCAAGGTCACATTCGGCTCAATGGTCACTTCCGTTGCCGTCCGGTCACGTGACGGCCCAGTTACCACAGTTACTGTGAATCTACGAATCATGCCACATCCCATAATAGGTCATGTGAAGGTCACTTCCTGTCACGTGCAGAATCACGTCATCAAGCCAAGGTCTCCTCATGATGGCTATAAATACCTGCATCAGTAAGAGTGTGCATCATTCATCCTTCGTTATTTGGTGAACCATGTCACGAATTCTACGAGCCATCCTTCCCCTTACACCGCAAGTGGTGTTATACGTCTCCCAGGGTAAAGTCTGCATCGTGGAGCACCGGCATGTCTGTGGGTCGGACACCATATCGAATACGGTTACCCTACATCGTCGCGGCTGGACCAAATGACGGGAATCTCATCCATATATAGAATGTTATCTACATACACCGCGGACTGTTCTTCGCGCCGTCTGAACATTACCAGTATCCCACCCCAATCTTTACCCTCGACCCTTATCTGTGTACGGCCTTGGAGAAAGTGGTGCCTATTGTGGACCAGCTTTTACACCGGATGAGCGGAAGTCCATCCGGTACTCACCTCACATTGCCTGCCCTCTATTGAGCCGGCATTCGTCTATGGCAAGTCCGAGGTACCCATCCGGGCGGAAACTGGGGCTTATTTCGTAGCTGCGTCAAGGACACCTTCAATACAGGGCGCAAACCCTTGTATTTGCAAACTCACGGAGGCACCGAATTCCGCAAAAGGCCGTTTCAACAGTTTCTGAAAGCTCAGAAGTTATTCTTCTTTCACGCGTACGACACGAAGGCTTTCGTTGCGTACAGCATCAATCGGATGTTCAAAGGCTGCATTACAAGCGTCTAGTCCGTCATTCATAATCCAGCCGTCGTCCATTAGAGAATATCCGCGTCCATAATCCAAAGACCTATTCCATTTTCTATATAACAGTATTAGCACCAAATTCAAAAAGACAATCATAGTATACCAAAACATAGGCTTGTTTCCTGCAAGACAGAAGCGGTCAACAGTTTTCATTGATGTCGGCAATACATCATGATGTTCCACAAAATCAAATCCGTATCGCTGATCAGTATTCAGCACCACTACGGTATATCGATGTTCTCCCTAAACTTATGAGTGGTAACAATCGAGCCTATCACCGGGCTCCCATTACCGTTTCCTAACGCAACGAGGCTCAAGTCCGGCGTATCTTCTACCCCATGCAATCGCAACCACTACCGCCGAAGCAGGCGTTCAAGGTCGGACATCCTGTACGTATCAGTAAACATAAGGGCAAGTTCCAGAAGAATTTCCTCCCCAACTGAAGCCACGAGCAATACGCCATTAAGCGCCGCATACCCCCACCACCACGAGTCTATGAACTGTAACATCTTCAAGGGAAACTGTTGCAGGGCACGTTTTATGAGCAAGAGTTACATCCCGTGATAAAAACATAGCAACGTTACTACAGTGTGGAAGGCATTCTGAAAACCGAGCCACGCCGAGGTAAGACTATGCGCTTCGTAAAATGGCAAGGCTGGCCCAGTTCCTTCAATTCCGGGGTCACGGCCAGCCATAGGAAACCACTATGAAACCGCACACCACCGCCGTCATCCTTCATTCCATGCTCCACCATGAACACAGTGCAACCGTCTCTGCACAGCGTCTTCAAAAACGCGCAAAGTACAAGTGAGCATCGCAGTGACATGATTAACCCTGCTGGGGGAGTTGTACGGAGGTGAGTTTTACCACGTATGCTATGTCAGCACTCTACTCGTTCCACATGGGACACTATTCGTGAGTGTCAGTGAATCCAGTCTACATACCTCCTCTACGCCAATCAAACGTCATCCAGCCATCATTACCACACAACTTATACAATACACATCAACTTCGAACCCTACACCAAGTATCGCATCACCCTCTACCACCAGCCGCAGTGAACGCCCGTGGACAACGGTACCAAAGCTTCCCGGTTCACTCGTACGAAATTCACAACAGCGTGATACTCCTCCAACCATGCACCCCCAGTGGCAGCACCCCTTCACCTGTCTCAATGCGGGGCCGATGGGCTCAGGCAATACGCACTTCGTCCAGAAACTCGTTCAACACGCCGACAACATCATCACCCCACCCATTGCCCGGATCGTGTGATGTTACGAAGAATGGAAAGCGACGTATGCAGCAATGCCCCACATCACTTTCGTGGAAGGCCTACCCAACCTGCATACCTTGAAGGTGGTTCATCATCTCATGACGGAGACGGATGCGCGGGTCACCCAGCCCTTTACCAAAAGCAGCCATCATCGGCGGCCCATCATCAACATTGTGCAGAACATGGTAACATCAGCTGAAATTCCCAGTATCTGTTGGATATTAAAAATCTCATACGTACCACGGAACTGCGGAACCCGGCGAGACAAATGTAGCCCGAACGCACTCAGTTTGCATTGGAAGCCTTTGAATATGCGACAACCCTTCAACACGGGTGTATGCTCTTTCACCTGAAGCAACATACCCCGACCACCTTCGACTACGAACCGGTATCATTCCCGGACATATCCACCACGTGTACATGCAAAAATAATGTAAACACAGCCACAGTGGCTCTTCCAGCTGGGGTGTGCGTGTAATGATGTGCATGATAAGAAATTCAAACACACCATTCTTGTTTATGTTATGTCTGTAGTCCACTAATATAAAGGGTAGTTTTGGGGGTTCCGGCGTTATAAGGTGTCACCATGAAGCTTTCGTGGGAAGCATCTCACTGCGTTGATGCACTCTAATACTTCAGCGTCATTTAATTCCGCGTTAACTGGTAACTCACATTCTGTAAACTCGTATGTTTATCTCAGTAGTTTCCTGTAAGAAGTTTGATCAACAGTATGTTCACAACACCACCCAAACACTCCATCTCAGGGTGAATGGTCATATAAAATTCGTTAAAAAAAAGCAATTGCTTATAGGTAAGCATTTTTTCTGGACCCCACCATGGCTGGAACAACTTTAGTATTCAGCTCATAGACATCGTCTATCCATCTACCAAGTATTCCCCCTTTGCATTTCAGAGAAAAATCCGAGACCGGCAACTATTCTGGATGCTAGAACTTGGGTCAGTGTTTCCGTATGGTTTAAATGATAATGTCAGTGGGTTCGGCAATGTTACAAACCGCCGTTCAAATGTATCCAATATTACCCAGCTATTTTTCCCCATTGTTGGACACATCTCAGCCATGCTTGGAGAAAGTTTAATAGTGCGATCATTCACGAACATATCACTTGAAATTACCTAGTGGGTTTAACTAACACACCCAATAGTACACGTAGCTTACGTACAGTTCTGTATGCGTTACCTCTGAGAGCGTTAAATCATATAGCCAGATATATACAACAATCTGCGTCTTCAGGAAATATAATACCATCAAAAATCAGTAAAGTATGTCAACATATAGCGTACATTTGTATTTTCGGTTGTATCGTCCAGTGAACATAATGGAAACATCCCAAGATCGGCTTCTCTTGAAACTCAACTACTTACATTAAGGACTGTACATTATTAATTTACATCGAATCCTCAATCATCCACAGGTACGCAACACTGTACCAAATTATTTGAAGTTCACAGAACCTCCTTGCATCTCATATAATTATACTAAGTCTATAGCCACCAAAGTATTCAATTACTATAATGCTGTCATGGCGTTTTACTAGAACTTATACACGTTAGGGGGCTATAGTTGTGATTGTGAATCGTCGAACTTTATCTATACACCATGCAAACATGTTGTGGCTGGTGACCTTTATGTGTTGAGTCCTAAGCACCTAATATTACTCTTCATGGAGGCACCTAAATATAGAGAACCGCGAAATATAAATCTGAGGACCTACCAGAAGATAGTCCTGTCTGCTTTGGAACAGTACGGTACTTTATTTATAGGTCTAAGCGAGAAAAAGTTGAACCTACAGTACTCGCTGATTGCCT
>JAVTVY010034424.1:0-15282 GCA_036873755.1 Hanleya hanleyi
GAGCACCCGTGGGGTTCCCAGGTGTGAAAAGGAATAAGACCCCAAGCCCACCCGTGTGGTTCCCGGGTGTGAAAAGGAATAGGACACAACGTCGTGACATGACTGAAATATAGTTTAAAGCGACGTTAAATCATATTCACTCACTCACTCTGAAAGTCGATCAATATAGCCAGGATATTGTCTGGATAAAGTTCGGCCATACCGACAGGCACTGCATGCGAACATTCCTTTCCCCTTAAAAGGGTGGGGACGGGGGTTTAAGAACATGAGTGCAGATGGGTTTATAACTTGTCAAAATACACATGCGGTATCTATTACCCACATACCTATTCCTGGACATTCTCCTGAAGACTGCAGAGTAGGCCTACCCTCCATATTCCCCATGTCATACTGTATTTTACCTGGATGGAATAATAATGTAATATGAAATTGGTCATTTCCTTTGAAAGGGTTTCATACAATTTTTTTTGTGATATATAATTTTCTTTTTCACATTAGCCTTTCTTCCTTGAATAAAACCTGCAATTATTTGAATATCCATTTGAGTATTATCTTGATTCTCTCTCTAATATGGAGATCATTTTTGGTGAATAAATTTTGCTTCAGTGTTATTTTAGCCTCCAAAATCGTACTGTTTAGCCTCAGGCAACCCAGCCTCACAGCTGGCTGTTCCCGTCCATGCCAGGGGTACGGCTCGAATATGATTAACATTAATTTAGGAATTACAGATAAATTGCCATAAATAATGAAAAACAAAAATAAAATAAAATCCTGGTGCATGTGACGATTTTCTGATATTATCGGACGATGCATAGTTCACAAATCATCGAAGTTTCAGAAATATTTGATGCACAGAAATCAATTGAATTACGGTGTACGGCCAAGGAATCTTTACCCTAGCTGCACGAGCCCTTGGCAGTTGATAGAACAGCAGATGTATTGTTCTCCGCTCTCGTTAGAGAGTTGTTCATGATATAACGTTTCACGTTTTTATTACCGTACCATAAAGATTTATTCAACCCTGCAAAATTGTGATTTCAAATTTCTGCGAAAAATAATTCAAGGGAATCAAACAAATTCGCATAGAGTTTGAGCAAAATGTTACGTATAAGAATGATACCGGTATTTAAATTGTCGAGGAAAAAAGCTGACGACTAGATTTGTTGATTTAAACAAAGATTGAGATCATTGAGTTACCTGGTATTTTTGGCATTGCTTCTCAGAGAAAGACTGTGTGACCCAGCCCGGGGTTGCATAAAATTCAACTGATAACTGTTGAATCTTACAATCTGCAAGCTGCAAGTTTCTACTATCTGTCAGCATGGTGTTGTTGTTGTAGCTGCTGTGACCTGTTCACCGAGTTTATCCAGTCATCCGGAATGTATAAAACGTTCAACACGAAGTCCCACTCGTCCTAAATGATCTGAAAGACCTCTTCTACTCCAATTTCTGACATAATGGAAGAAATTAATATTTCTTTTACACTGCTGTGCAACGAAATGTCAGAACTTCCTTTGCTGCACATGTCGTCGTCTGCTTTACACCCAACGCCCCCTAGTGGTTTGTCTAGTGAGAAGGGGATATAACCGCCTTTTGCCCCAAATCAAACTCTGAACAGCGCATGTTAGCTGAACGACTATCGTCAGCCAGACGACAGTCGTTCAGCTGACATGCGCTGTTCGGAGTTTGACATAACAGCTGCAGCTAATAAGAACTAATTGGTGAAATCATTGGGAATTAAACTTCCAGAAAGATATAAATAAACTGCAAAGAGAATGTAGAATTTTACTATAATGCAGTACAAGGGATAGCAAGGCTCTGTAAAATGATAAATAAGCATTGTTCAAATTTATATTGAATAACAAAGGCGAGAAAATACTTCTCATGCTTATACTCATCAGGCATGATCATGTCTTTAGATCAAATGCCCCAGATTTCATTCAAATGAACAAAGCTTTAAAGTTGGCTTGGATAAAAAGATTTTTCACATGAAAGTTTTTGAAAACTAATTCTTACACGATCTTGTATTCCTGCTATAATGGAATTACAGTGTGGATACAGGGCCGGAAATAACTGGTACAGTGACGTCGCCAGTTCCGATCCAATGTCAGTTCCGACCCACTTTCCAAAATATTGCTTCTTGTCATAACCATGATCACGCGAAATCATAAAACATCTGGTGTATTTAAGCAAGTTGATCAACCTCTCAATCATGGTTAAATTATATTATGCATTCACTGGTTTTGTTAGGAGACAGCTTTGCAGACCCACTCCATACACACGACTACATCGGTCTGAGTACAAACATCATGACGCACCGTTGGTCAAAAACCGTGTCGTCGGCCAGGGCTTCCGATCAAAGTTTTGATGTTTTGTTTCTCGCATATAATTGTCATATGGTACTATGTATATGTCATTAATTTATTTACTGGGGTGTCTCTCTAAAGGCTACATGCTCCGTTGTTGACATCAACTGACGGACCCAGTTCCGAACCACCATCATCCATGGATGGTCAATCTGAGTCGTACCATGGCCTGAAAATGTCTTGCGAACGCAGCGCTCACTACGTAAAATCGTAACTCGAGTGCTGATTAGCATTTCTTCTCTTTAATCTGCTATTCAGAGGTAAAATAATAATACCGTATCATTTTCGAGTGAGTATACGCTTATTAGCCATCGGAGTTATTTCAGTGTCCAATATATCTTGCCAATTTGATCAGCTCGACCATATCACTATCACCCCCAACCCGCATTCTTTAACGTCAGATGTTCACTTATCAGATGAAGACATTCAAAACGAAATATCCAGCTAGGACCCTATTTTGGCGGAAAAGTTATGATGTTGACGATTACATTTGTTCATACCTGGGTCAAAGGTCAATGTCAAAACGAGGCTGGATCGGAACTGGTCACAGTGGGTCGGAACTGACACCTCTCGTTAAGAAATGTAATTTTATTTTCCCAGCAGGTCAGTTTATCCCCAGCTAAGTTAGTTTGTTAATAAAGGCTATGGACAATTTACGGCGATCAAGATAATGAATATGCCAATCAAACCATTTCCTTCTGAAACAGATGCAAATTTCATTTGGTGGGTCGGAACTGGCGACTCGTCTGTAACCTGTTATCCAGGTAAGTAGTTGCCAGAAGATTACCCAATAGCCAGACCACCTCAAATTTCACAGTAACCTGTAAATACGTTCCCATAACCACGCCTTATTTCCAGCCCAGTGAATCAATTGAATTTACCAATTCCAGCAATATCAGCAAATCTTTGATATTTTGTTTGAAAGTTATTTCAGTTGAAGATCTACAATTATTTTTTACCAGATAGTATGTATGGAATAATCAAAATGATTTATATGAAAAGAAATGTTTATTCTTTAGATCATGCATGGTAACTTGCCATGAATTTTATACCTTCATGCTATCGCAGGGGAGGATCATTAGAAACAACAGGACTCGACAGTTGTGTAATAAATATGCCTTTCAATTTTTATTCCTTGAGAAAGTTGAATTTCTCAACTTGATAATGTTTGAAAATTGCTGAAAAATAAATTATGCTTAAAACACATATTCTGTGTGATTGCCATGTTCCCAGAGATTATAGAGAATATAAAAAATATACAACATGCTTATCTATGGCATATGAACAAAATGTGGTGTGAATTGTCTGCGAAAAAGGTAACGTTTGTTTTCTTTTTTATTGAGGGGCGCTTATACGTGGAATTCATTATTTGGATGATCCAGAATAATTTGTGTGAAATTTTATATTTTCAAATGGATATACTGGTATTTTTTAAAAAATTTTATGGAACATTATTCACACAAATATATTTTAAATCTATTTTTTTTTGAAGCCTTGGTTATATATTTTCAAGAATGTATAATAAATCTGTTTACAGAAAAATACATAAAAAATGTATTCTGAATTATTCATTATAAATGTAATCAGAGGAATATATTATAAATCGATTTTTATGGATCTGTTTGGTGACCTACCAGTACTCTTTAGTCCATGACTGAACTGTTTCCAACTGTTACTTTCCAAGCTGTTACCCACCTGCACCTGGTTGGTACTGACATGTTACCCACCTGTACCTGGCTGGTACTGACCTGTTACCCACCCGTTCCTGGTTGATACTGACCTGTTACCCACCTGTTCCTGGTTGATTTCCACATTGAATTGAGCTGTCAGTAGTCACGTGGAACTGTTCAGTAATCTACTAATACTGTTTAGTCCATAACTGAACTGTTCCCAACTGTCACTTTCCAACCTGTCACCAACCTGTACCTGGTTGGTACTAACCAGTTTCCACATGGAACTGAACTGTCAAAAGCCATGTGTAACAGTTCAGTAACCAACCGGGACTGTTTAGTCTATGACCGAACAGTACCAAACTATTACTCTCCAACCTGTAACTGTTTGGTACTGACCAGTTACCACATGGAACTGAGCTGTCAATAGTCATGTGTAACAGTTCAGTAACCTACCAGTACTGTTCAGTCCAGGACTGAACAGTTCCCATCTGGCACTTTCCAACCTGTCACCAACTTGCAATTGGTTGGTACTGACCTGTTTCCACACGGAACTGAACTGACGCTAACTGCATGGAACTGTTCAGTAACGGATCAGTCCCAGTCGGTTTAAAACTGATCAGTACTGACGTCGGGGTTTCTTTCAAGTACCAAGCTGTAACTGACCAGTACCAAGCTGTAATCAACTGGTACTGCAAGGAAGGGCACAGCTCAGTACCAACCTGTGAATAATTGGCTGTGTACATTACCCCACACCTTGGGGCAAATAAGTATACTCCTTAGATAGCCCGAAATAATCTTCCACCTCTGATGTGGGGCATGTGCAGGCTATTTTCAATCTCACTATCGAGCATCAACCCATTTATACTGAATGTGGCGTATATTCGGAACTTCCGTAGCAAAATTAAATATCGGCGATCATGTTTTCTCGAATATATGTTGTTGTTGTTGTTGTTTTATATTCCCGTGGCTAACTCATGGCTTTTATACAGCCTCTTACTTCTTGCCTATCTGCAACCACATAAACGTCTTTATGAGTCGACAGCTTGTCTACGAAAACACCGATCTTAATCTATTTCTAAGTGCGTACTTTCCACCTAGCAAGACGGAACCGCTGATTACAGCGTCGTGGTCCGCCATGCTGTCTGCAATTAGAACAGCGCCACTAAGTTAGTACCCTTGACAACACTTCCTTTAGCCAGTATTTTCCCTTGAACATAGAGTCGGATTCTTTTTCAAGAAGGTCGATTGCGACAATAGTCGACATTTGCAACATTATCACATGTCGTCTAATATATAACTCCTGTTACTATACACAATATCCTAATTAACAGGATTAACATGACTCGCGCTTTTCATAATCGAAATCTAATCGACTTTGGCAGTTGCTCTGTGTATTCAGAGCCACATTTTGGTTACCCATTTAATCATTTAGCAGGTTAGGGCGATCCCGCTCTCTGTAATGGAGGTAAAAAGGTCGTTTTTACTCAATAACTTTTGATTTCTTCTTAACCAATGGATTCAAATTTCAAGCGCATTGGTTTATCTATTGTTCCATGTCATAAAATTAATTTGCCATGTGAAGAACCAGTCAATGTTGTTTAAACAGCGCGAAGGATGTTTGGCCTATTATTATGCAAATTAGATAGATGACCATTTATTCTTTACTACCATTTAATGCAGATAGGTATGTCTGTATGCGCCTCAAGAAGATTTTGCTGAATTCATTATGTGAACTGATTTATTGAGCGAAAACGACCCTTTTTGCCTCCATTTTAGAGAGCGGGTTCCCCTAACCTGTTTAAACATGCCAGACTGACTTGGGAAGTGGGACGACCTCTTTTGAACATATTTTCGGCAGCTACTTCAGCAGACTTCTGGAAATCCCCATATTTGCCTGTAAATAAACGTGGATTGCGTTAGCCGAAAAGAATAAATCTGTCGTCATCAGCCGCCATTTTGCAATTCAAGCGATATACTTAATAATACTCAAAACTTGCTCTATTGCAAACTACATCTTAACGGAACATACACAATTTATGATGGAAGTGAGACTGGTGCAAAACGGATTTTTTGATGACAACAATCCTTTAATCTGTCCAATTTCGAGCAGAAAATGTCCTATATGAACCAAAACTTAAAACAGTGATGGTTCTATATACAGCTACGGAAAATATACACGGATGGATTTAATTTCAATCAATGGTAAAAGGAACTACCGATTCAGTCTGTTGGGCAATGTTCGTATCCCCGAATGTATCGGAATATGGGACAGGCTAGCTCTACCATCGGCTGATATTCAGATTAAGTGCTAGTGGTTGAATATCGGTAAGTGAGTCCAAAATATTGTCTGTAAATTTCACGCAAATCTTCATCGTAATTAACGCGCGCTGGCAATATTCACGACCAGTTGAATTCCAATATTGTCTTCAACGCCAAACTGATAAAATCGGACACCCTCGGTCGACCATAACTTCTTTCATTGAAACTGGTACTGCATAACACCATGTTTTCATACCGTCTAAGTGATCGCTGATCTATTGTGATGAAACACACTGTCCGGAATTATTGGTCTGGTGTCAGTAAAGTAAAGATCTTTTAATGAAATCATGTACTTTTATATTGCGAGAGATATGGGGAATAATTACTTCCTTCCTTCCATCGATGAAAGTGTTATACACAGTGAACCTATTTTTTTACTTCTCTGGAAATCAGTGTTAAAGTTTGGCTATATCGCTAGGTCTAGGTTAATGCAATATTTTCCCTACGAAGTAGGCTACAGATCGCAAATTGTCCGGTAATGAGTGAGTGAGTGAGTCAGTCAGTCCATCCGAATCCTTTCGTCGGCAAAATAAGGAGAACCGCTGACATTAGAACCTTTGGCATGAACGTGCATTAGGGCATTGTTACCAACAAGTTCTGAGCTGACCGAATTCTGTTGAAAATTTGATTTATAATCATTTTTTTATTATTTATTGATGGTTCAGCGAGTGCACTGTCATGCCCATCGGGAATCCTTGGTTGTATGTTTCACTGTATATATAACACAGTACAAAATCTGGTGGGATATGCCATCCGTAATTGTTTTTATGAAATAGGAAATGCTTATTTTCCATCATTTGTTAGTGCATTTATCTACACTGCTATTACCAGCTTGCCATCCCAATACACACAATTCAGTATATTCTTATAGATATATGTAAACTGTGGCCTTCAACGTGTATCCTATTTCACATCCAAACATTTCATCACAGACCACATCAGGCTTCAAATTCAGGTCAAATTGTCCACTGGTGGTGAAATATCCTACATCAGCCAATTAAGTCAGCCTGGTGCAATAACCCAGCAGAAGAAAGAAAGATGTGGTATCATCCTTCAGATTAGGCGTGTGAGCAACAATGATAAATGTTTACTGAGGGTGAAACAAAGCCATCCTGCAAGCCAACCAAGGAATTTATCAGCTTGTGTTGAGACATTTTGTTGGTATCATGTAAGCTGTTTAGTAGTTTACTCATTCAAATCTCCATACCATATTTTCTGTTATTCAACAGACAAATTTCTTTACTGGTTTTAATTGTTTAAGTTTTACTGGGTTTCAACTGCTACAGATAGTAACACAGTATTGATACTGTAGAAAAGGGTCTCAAAACTAACAGCTGGTGAACTATTTGGTAGGGTGAATTTAATTATTCCATGTTGAGTGCAATTTGTTCACATCAATGGTGGAATGTCTGGACTCTCAAATGAAAGTGTGTTATACATGTACATAGCTCAAGCATGTCAGGTTTAAGGAACACGCATGGTTGCAATTAAGATATAATCAAAGAAATTTCGTGACAATTATTGAATCTAAGTAGGCCCCTACATAACAAAATTAGCTTGATAAAAAAAAGGCGTTCCTGGCGCGAATTGCTTTCTTTTGAGAGAGAATGGTATTTTCTGATTTACATGTACCTGTACAAAGATAGGTTGTTCAAGGAGGCTTTATTTTTGCTGTTGCGTGCATCAAGTGTATGGAAACATGATATATGCACCCAGAGCCCTGATCTACAGCTGTATAAAACTCAACATTGACGGCATGTTTAAAGAGTCTTAATTTATTTTCTTTGGGTAGAATTTAACTAGATAAAGTAACTTTGATCATGATGTGAAAATATGAGCACATACTTTGAGTTTTTTTGTACCTCTTGAATATTGACTATATATCACACTGGGATATAATTTAAACAAAAAATTACATGTGTAGACAAAATATGTCTAAATTTTTCTTGTCATTTCAAATCTTGATCCATTTTGATTCCTTGATTAGCGGATACAGAATGTTGGTGTGTCACAGCAATGTAGTTCCGATTCACACAACGAATCTGAGGTGGTTTAATGTTTATCAATGAAGAAAATCACCGATCAACCGTCATAGAATATAATGTGAAACAAGAAAACCGGAATAGTACATTCATCAGATTGCCGATACCCAAAATGTGTTGTCTCATATGTCTAGATAACAACGTGATGTAGAGACGCTATTTATTCGTCTTTGTACCGGTTATGCTCAGGAGAATGACATAGAATCATTATTATCTTGTGCAGAGAAGGTGTTGGTCTTGAGTTGAATTACCGTAAACTACATAAATGCTACCTTTCTACTATAGTACTATATATAAAAATTTGTTGTATTGTTGGGAAAATAATGCGATTCAAAAAGTTGCTTTGATCCTGGACAAGGGCACTGAAAACCAGTAAAGAGATGTAAATGTATTTTCACACGTAAAGATTGAAATCTACTGAACTTTTTATTATTCAATCTGTTTTCTTCAGTTAAAAAATTGTAAAATTAAATCGGCGATGGTTATTTATTTTTGGAATGAAGGCGCATTAGGAGACTGTTACCAACAAGTTCTGAGCTGACCTACTTTTGATGAAAATTTCTGGTGATTTTTGATGAAAATCACTGGCGATTCTGACTTGGGCAGTGCCCATTTTAATATAGGCAGGATTTCCACTGGGGTGGGGATTTCCAAGAGTTAAGTTCGCGTTCGAGTCCTCATGCCTACTCTACTTCGTAGGTCCTGTGACGTTAGTCACACTGCTCATGTATTTTGAGTAGACAGCTCCACACTTTTTTCAGTATTTCTTCATATCCCTTCCATTATTGAGAAGAAATTTGCTATGAATCATTTATGCCTTACTCAATCAACATTAGAGCTTTGATGCTGTCCAAGGATAATTATATGATGTTCATAATGTGCAATTCCTGTCACATTTTCAAATCGTATGCTTTATGAATACGTGTCATCGATGAGATCAGATTCGATCTAAAACATTTATTCAGCAGTAAAATTGGACTAAATACTCAGTACAAACATGTAGTTCAGCTACACTCGAACTTTGATCCGGAAGATTTCTGTTGGAAACCACAATCCCCATCTGCCACATTATAATTATGATATTGTAGAAAATATATTTATGTGTTTGTCATTTGTGAGAAGTACTTTGCTCTAAACCATATATTTCTTATCCAATCAACACTGAAGTTGGGCTATATAGTCAATACATAGTCTAGTCTCACCTTAGATTTGATTGTTGTCAAGGATACTTGGTCCTGTCCAAAAATATCTGTCACATCGTCAAATTACATGCTACAGAATAATGTGTACATGTATGCCATTGATGAGATGAAATGTGATTAAACCCTACCAGCACTCAAATTGGGACACCCGCTCAATACATACCTGTGATTTTAGTTGCACTCGAACTTTGATTTGCCCTGGTAAAAAATCCCCATTCCATATGAGCCCCGTTGTGAAATTGTAAGCTATTGTAATATAGGTATATCACTGGTGAGACGAAATTTGTTCTAAATCATTATTACGAAAACATGACTTCGATTTTGGCTAAGGGATAAATCCCCGCGAAAAAATCCCCATTACCTATCTGCACCATTGTCAAATTGTAAGCTGTAGGCATGGCAGTGTGACTAACGTCACAGGACCTACGAAGTAGGGTAGGCATTAGGACTCCGACGCGAACTGAACTCTTGGAAATCCCCTCCCCCAGTTGAAATCCTGCCTATATTAAGATGGACCCTGCCCAAGTCAGAATCACCAGTGAATTTCAGCGAAAATTACCAGAAATGTTCAACAAAAGTAGGTCAGCTCAGAACTTGCTGGTTACAGTCCCCTGATGCACCTTCATGCCAAAACTCAAGGTTCTATTGTAAACGGTTCTCCTTATTTTGCCGACGAAAGGATTCGGATGGACTGACCTACTGACTCACTCACTGACTCATTACCGGACAATTTGCAAATGAGAGCCTATTTCGTAGGAAAATACGTGAACATGTATTGCATTGGTGAGATGATATATGATCATGAATTTCTTACCTGATCAATATTCAAATTGGACTACTTACTTGGTACATAGTCTCGTTTCATTCAAACATGCTCAAATTACATGTAATAGA
Source organism: Hanleya hanleyi (assembly GCA_036873755.1). Classification (NCBI taxonomy): domain Eukaryota; kingdom Metazoa; phylum Mollusca; class Polyplacophora; order Lepidopleurida; family Hanleyidae; genus Hanleya; species Hanleya hanleyi. The sequence goes on from JAVTVY010034424.1 coordinate 10,497, forward strand.
GTATATATACTTGAAAGCGTATAAATGAAATAAATGAAGAAAATTGGCATACCAAATCTCTTCGCGAAAAGTAAGTGTAAATGCAATAAGATAAGATCTCATTGGAAAAACTAGAAACTATTTCTACAATATACTGATGTATTGCAGAAGGTTATAGGAGAAACCTATATTTGGTCGGGGGAAAATGTGAAGAAACTTTGTTTACAAAAATGCTATTTTCCGTGGAATTCATAGCAATTGAAATAAATATTCCACGATACAGCTATTCTCTTAACACTGGGTGTTTACAGAAAATGTCAAGGCGGCAAATCTATCGATCATATCGATGTTTAGATGTGTGAACAAACATACTACAAACACATCGTGATCTGAGATAATCTATTTATGACAGAGGATGCCATACACTTGAATTTTCATCGGAAATAACCTCTTTGTATTATGGGCTAACAGCAAGTCATGGTTGGTGGATGAATGGCATACAAGTTTGTCACCGTTGCTTGAGATCTATCGATCCGTTGCTGGAAATATATCGCAATCCCTTTTCATCCTGTGACATTCTAGTAACGCTTCACGTTCAAATATGCCACTCTATATAAACTGATGTGCCCGAATAAAAGGTTATACATACATGTACATAAATTATTAACATAACTAAGGAATATTGCCCACAATGTTAAGGAAATTGCATAACATGCTACAGAATATTCCTTGTTGAATTTTAAGGAATATTCCACTGGTCTAATAGTTGGGGAATATGCCTTAAATTTTCAGCATTTTTTTTCACTGTATATGTCGTGCATGTGCAATAATCCAAACGTTATTTCAACGACTTCGTCAGTAGAGACAATCTTCTATAAAAACGACGCCCTGAATGATCTAGTATATAGCCGATTTACCTTCTCTGGATTTCACTGTTCAGCCCTAACCCAAACGTCGTGATCTTGATCTGCGATTGTCTCTCCCTGCCACTACTGTGTCCAAATTCAGGACATGCTAACAAATTTATTCCAATGTTTGTGGTTTGTGCTAGGGGCCGTGTGGTCATGTCATCCAAGTTGCCACATGAACAGGTACAATAAAAGCGTACCTGAGATACAACACATATTACGAATCGTTAGAAATCTGTATGCCAAACCTTAACATGTGTGTCAATGCTCTTCATTTTTCAATTCCCTGTGGTCCGTAATCTATGAATTTGAGATTGTAGTTTCACACAGGCAATTCACAAAGTTACTTTATCATAAAAAAATTGTGTATTGAATTGGTTTAAATTTTATGGCTTTTCTCTCCAGGTTGTAGCTTTGCCGTGGAGGTCCTGGGTTACATGGCGGCGTCGTGGAACCTCCCCGTTATAACGCCGGTGGGAACTAAGTCAAGCCTCAGTGAAAAAGACGACTACTTCACACTCACAAGACTGTCTTATGATATGAGTAAATTTGCGAAGTTTTATAGGAAATTGTTCTCTTATTTTAACTGGGAACATGTGGCAGTCATCTACGACATGAACAACATATTCAGTAAAATTGTTGGAACTAGTTTGTACCCAGATTTCGAGGCCAGTAGTGATGTCCAGGCAAAGGAATTCGCCTACTACAGCAGTGAAAATCCGGACTACGAAGGCATTCTAACGAAAGCGAGCGTTTATGCCAGAGGTTAGTATGTTTGTTTTTTTAAGTTGAAATTCCTATGACAGATCTTACATATTATGTTCAGCGCTGTATTAATTCGCATTACCAATACATTATCCACTGACAATAGGAGATAAACGACAGTGTGATCTGTGAGGGATATGAACATATCAACGAATACATCCAGGACAACGTTTAAAATTTGGCAATGTCAGTCTCACCGAAAATGCTGATGCTGATATCGAATGACGCACGTTTATTGGAGGGATATGCAAGAGGTGCGAAAAATTGACGACGTCTGGCGACTAAAAAGCCACCATATGGCTCTACAGGAAAGCTTCCCTTGGCACCTCACATTCCGACCCGAGAATACGGTCGATTCTCGGACGTAGCCTATGTATCTCAGCCGCGCTTTTATTGCAGTTTTTCATGTGGAGACAATGACACACGTGAAGCTAAGCTGCGCTCATACAGTGCACACACTTAACTAATGAATTGGAAGTTCTGCTTAATCGCTTAATCAATTGCCCATCACTAGCCCAATATGGTCTGATTTAAAGTTATCGTAAACCCTCAAGTAAAGTTTCCATCAAATGAAAGACCATTGCAAACAGTGTGGGAAAATGTTTATTTCAATTTTTTACGATTTTATTACACAGAGTAAACTGCAATTAAAGCATTGTATTCTCTGTTGGTCTGTTGCAATCATATCTAGGTCCAGTGACGTCACACTGCCTCAATACATATATTTCAAACTTTGTATGCACTTTCCAGTGCTTGATTCAAGTTTAGGTAAGTATACTTTGAGTTTCAACACAGACTCACTGTTCCGATGTGCATGTTCCAAAATCTGGGAAATGAAATGCAAGATTGAAATTGACTTGAAACGGATGAGTCACCATCTCCCAGATTTTGGTGAAACATGCACATTGGAACTGTGAGTCTGTGTTGAAACTCAAAGTACTCAAAGTACACACCTTAAGCTTGAATCAAGCACTGGAAAGTGCATACAAAGTTTGAAATATATGTATTAAGGCAGTGTGACGTCACTGGACCTAGATATGATTGCAACAGACCACCATAGAATACAATGCTTTAATTGCAGTTTACTCTGTGTAATAAAATCGTAAAAAAATAAAATAAATATTTTCCCACGCTGTTTGCAATGGTGTTTCATTTGATGGAAACTTTACTTGAGGGTTTACGATCACTTTAAGAGGTACTCCGGATCATTGCATATTTGGATGTCGCGTATCCAATTAAGGGGTTTACACTGTAACTGCTTCGCTTAATGCCTGTTTGCTGCTCACAGTGTCATATCCACAAAGTGTTTATTTTAAAGTCAATCGCATTTACAAATTATTGATGTATACTGAACATCGAACCTGGCGCCTGTTTTCATCCTACTTTCCTATTTTACAGTTTTTGTTATGTCGTCACATGGCGACACCATGAGAGCCCTGATGTTATTGGCTAGAAAACTCGGGATGACCAATGGAGAATACTGTTTCATTTTCATCCGGTTATTCGATGGCGATGATGTCGGGGACCCATCTTGGAGACGTAACGATACGTTGGACGAGGTGAGCTATCCTTGTGAATATGGACGAGGTGAACTATACCCTTATATATAAAAGTCATCTCAGTAAGGAAGCGCCTCGAAAAACCGTTCGTTTTTTCATCGCTAAGTCTGTTATCTCTTCTCGATATCTCTCAAAGGTGAGAGAGAATCGAGCATTTTTATCACAATAACCGAATGAGTCGCGAAACCGGTTTTCTTTCGATTGTTTGATCGGTTTCCATTCGAGAGATTTTTCTCGAAAGAAGAACGATATCGCGAATCAATCGATATTCCTTCGAGAATTGTTCTCAGTGTAGAAAAAACGATTAGGAACCGATTGAAAATAGTGCCGCTTTTGCTTAGCTTGGTACCCTGCCTAGCATGTTACATTGCTGACATATTTCCGTAGCCAAGGGAACCAGTTGTTCTGCTTCTATGTAAAACTAAATATCCCTTGCATATGATAGGCCCCACTGATAGATCCATGATATATAAATCGATAGAAGTGTATTCCTAATGTATATGTTCGTTATTACAGAAATATAATGCCGACGATATTTCCTGTTTGATTTTAAATAGACAGGAGATGGACTGTTTGGGCGGTCAGATGTCCAACCGGACTGACCATCGCCAGACTACATTTATCAAGTATAATAAAATGAAGTTGCTTATTAAAATGTGCCATTCAATGCAGTCTCTTTTAAAATCGCGATGACATGGTTATAAGTTTATATTGTTAAGGCGGCAGCTACAGCTCAATTTTACCTGGGAAAATATAGTACAGGTACCCTCACACATAGCGGCGTAACAGCTGTTAATCTGTGAATGAGGCAATTGTATTCATTCGCCTCTCGATGGTTTCGCGATATTCTCTCGAAGCTTTATCGATCAAAATTTCCCGACATTCTCTCGATCAAAGTAAAACCATTGATTCTCGTTTTTTTCACATTTTTCGTTCGACCTTCTCTCGAATAATTCCCGACGGGGTCAGGATTTCTTCGAGAAAACCAAAGAAAATTCTCTATTGAAGAAAAAACGATTAATGGATACGCTTCCTGAGTAACGATACCTTGGACGAGGTCAGCTTTAAGCTTATGTATATAAGTCATGTCAGTAAGTAACGATACCATAGACGAGGTGAGCTACACCCTTATGAATTTGAGCCATGTCAGTAAGTAACGATACCATAGACGAGGTGAGATATACCCTTATGAATATAAGCCATGTCAGTAAGTAACGATACCATAGACGAGGTGAGATATACCCTTATGAATATAAGCCATGTCAGTAAGTAACGATACCATAGACGAAGTGAGATATACCCTCACGAATATAAGCCATGTCAGTAAGTAACGATACCATAGACGAGGTGAGCTATACCCTTATGAATTTAAGCCATGCCAGTAAGTAACGATACCATAGACGAGGTGAGCTATACCCTTATGAATTTAAGCCATGTCAGTAAGTAACGATACCATAGACGAGGTGAGCTATACCCTTATGAATATAAGCCATGTCAGTAAGTAACGATACCATAGACGAGGTGAGATATACCCTTATGAATATAAGCCATGTCAGTAAGTAACGATACCATAGA
>JAVTVY010034425.1:0-13751 GCA_036873755.1 Hanleya hanleyi
TCGCCACCATTATTTCACCTGGTCCTTAAATGAAGGCAAAAACCTATTTTTAAGACAAATAAAGTGGGGAATTTGGTTTCATGTCACACTCAAGTTCATTTGACTACAGACAAATAAAGCGGTCGCTGGTCGCGTCTGACCGGTGATCGTTTAATAAAGGTAAATTAATATGGCAAATTAGTCGGGGGAGTTACGTGAATCGCTAAAGGCAGTTGGTCGCTGTATATGGGTGGTCGTCCGAGCAGGTTTGACTGCATGGTTACTACACACCGTTTAGATAGTCACTGCTCTTTTGCGCGCGAAACTGACAAGTGACGTCAAGTGGGGGAAGCTCAGCAATTGACAAATGGTAACGCTATGCCATTCTAGTTCATGACGTCTGATTGTATGGTGTCAGAAATGGTGAATACAACGTCCGATTGTATGGTGTCAGAAATGGTGAATACAACATCCGATTGTATGGTGTCAGAAATGGTGAATACAACATCCGATTGTATGGTGTCAGAAATGGTGAATACAACGTCCGATTGTATGGTGTCAGAAATGGTGAATACAACGTCCGATTGTATGGTGAATACAACTTCCAATTGTATGGTGTCAGAAATGGTGAATACAACGTCCAATTGTATGGTGTCAGAAATGGTGAATACAACTTCCGATTGTATGGTGTCAGAAATGGTGAATACAACGTCCGATTGTATGGTATCAGAAATGGTGAATACAACGTCCGATTGCATGGTGTCAGAAATGGTGAATACAACGTCCGAGTGTATGGTGTCAGAAATGATGAATACAGCGTCCGATTGTATGGTGTCAGAAATGGTGAATACAACGTCCGATTGTATGGTGTCAGAAATGGTGAATACAACGTCCGATTGTATGGTGTCAAAAATGATGAATACAACGTCCGAGTGTATGGTGTCAGCTGTGGTATTGGGGGAACAGGTTACGCGGCGTCTTCTACATGACCGGTGGCCATCCTACCAGGGGTGAGTGTCCCAGGACATCCATTCATCCATCATATATAATCGAGCGATACACCAGTAAATATGTTAAGTACCGTATTAATGTGTTGTTTTTTTTTAATTAGATGTGGTAGGATTCAATAGTTATTTTAGGAAATATACGTCGCGGCACTTTCACTCTCCTAATGTCTGTATAAACGGTATAAATCGATAAACTGTTAAACTAATGTTCATTCTACGATAACATCTTCAAATGTTATTCATCGTTTCTATTATAAAAATTGAGTACCCGCCATATTTACTGGTGTTCTGCTCGATTATATATCGTATGTGTTCAGCTTGAGTAGAGTTGTTCAATGGCGGAGCTTCTCCCACTTGACGTCACTGAGGCATTTTCGGGCGCAAAACAGCAGGGGTTATCAAAACGACGTTTAGGTGTCGAATCCGACATTCATTATGACCAGTCATCCATACCAAAAAAAAACAACAACAAAATCGGCGTAGGTCGTTTTTTGTCAAGGTGAATGAGGAAGATGAAGGATATTTGCCGAGAGTGTCTTGAATCCAGATGTCGATATCAGAGTAGCCAGATTATAGATTTTGACAGCGTTGAACAGCGTTGAGCGCGCTGGATGTTTATTTCTCGCTGACCAATTTAAATAGTCACCTTAGGAAATTTCAAACGGCAGGGTTTCGACTCAGATTGCCAAAAATGTCAGGATGTCGAACAGGTAATCGATGGTCGGACTTGTGCGGATGTCCTGACTGATAAGCGGGTCCGTTTAAGAGTCTTTTACAAACTCGTATACCAGCCAATCAACCGTGCCAGTGATTTATTCCTCGAGACCCTATGAATCGAAGTTTCTTACCGCATCCCTCTAACGTTGCCATTCAAATAAGCGGGAGAGAAATGAACACCTAGCTCGCTGGACAGAGAATACCTTTGATATTAACGCTAACACAACATCGAGGTCAAACTCAGACCGAGATACTCGGATAAAGACATCTAGATTCAAAACGAGTCACCGGCGAATGCGGTTTCTGCCGGGCCGTCGTAGGCCCAAGTTACATATTGAGCGAAAAAGAGGCACCTGCACCCTGCACAGGCCTATCTTGGGCACAGGCGAATTTGACTGGGTTCGCTCAGATTCTTCGGGTGAATTATTTATTATGCATAGATCCGACATTCTGCAGCCAATCGTTTTCCCACTATTTCCGAGTCGATCTGTGATGTGATAGCTCTCTAAAATAATTAGATTGAAAACCCAATCTATCTGATTGGAATTAGTGACCAATCTATTCGATTGAATATCCCATCTACTATAGATTGAAAAAAAATTCAATCTAGTAGATTGCATTTTCTGTCTGCAACAGCTTCGTTTTATCGTTTTCAATTCTACTAGATTGAATATTTTCAATCCAATAGAAGATTGGTGACTATTTCACTCCGACAGTTTGAATTTCAATCTAATTATTTTAGAGAGAGGGGCTCTTTCTAACCGGATACCAGCCGTGATTATGTTCGTTATGGGTCTATTCTCTAAATTAATCAAATCGAAAGTCCGGTGGACAGGATCTATATACCTAATTATAATTCTAATCGTCTCGGATTGAAATGTCAATCTTTCTGTGCGATCGGAATTATTTTCAATCAATCAAATAGATTCTGAGGAACTGAAATAGATCGATTTTCAATCGAAAACGATTGGTCACTAATTTCAATCTATTATTTAAGATAGTCTGATTCAGGGCAGAATATTTCAGACTCAGCTGTGAATATCCCTACAAGTATGGAACAGGAATGAATACACGGACGGTGTATAAAGGAGTTTATTCAAAGCGAAGACTTAAGAATGTAAACTAAGTAAACACGGTCCTTCTCGATGACAGGTAGATACAACAGTGCTGAAGCACGGACTAATGAACAGTTACCGGTACGCTATCGGTATATGTGCTAGAAAATGTCATTCTAAAATAACTGAATATAAATAGATACTGATAATTCACAATCAGTATTTATAGATTCTCGTCGACATATTTGAAACACTAATTTCTAGTTTCTGTGTCATATTGCTCGTCGGGGCCTGCGAACATATCATGGCATAAGGGGGACAACCCTGGCCTTCTGGAAGACTGAGGCAAATCGTGTTACGGTTGTGTCCCTTCCATGGAACCGCGAATCTTTGCCAAGGACACAAATTGTCGTCTGCTTGGAAAGCAAGCTAGACTGGTTCCCGCTCTCAAACTATAGTTGGCTGCCAGTCTACCCTCAAACGGTACGGTAAGAATTTACATCGATCAGTGAACAAGGGAAACCGGGTGAACCTGTATCAAATCTGGGGTAGATATGTCATTGATATTTGTGTTTGAACTTTAATCGTCTTAATACACCGTAATATCCACTCAAATTGAAAAGAGAAGGGGGGGGGTGGTTCTTCGTGGCTGCAACCAGTGTGAACCGTACCAGCCAGTAGCCTATACAATCTAAACAGGCATGATACAATCTGCATTTCATGATTTGATGGATGCATGTGGCCGTAGCTCGAATGCATGATTTTGGTAGCGGATGACCATTTTTGGGGGGGGGGAGTAATATTTTTTTTCCAACTTTCTACTTTATCGAATACTGCAGGATCCTCACAGATTCAATTTGCCATATTATCATATCATCATATAGCCAGGTGTATGAGAAGCCGTTTTGGTATTTATACGTTTGATTTTTTTTAAATCCAAAAAGAAACGTGCATCATTTTTGGTATTTATTAGTTCATTTTTTTTTTATATCAAAATTTATTTTTATAACAAAAAAGAATTTTTGATACAAAAAATGAACTAATAAATACCAATAGAGCGTGAATTTATTTGATATCAAAATAAGAAAATTTGATATAAAAAATAAACAAATAAATACCAAAACGGCTTGACATAGATGTATGCGATTTTCCATCAATACGCTTCATCCCAATACACGCTTCGCCATAAAGACAGGCTATCGAAACGAGACATATTTCAAGGTCACCAAAATTATTTTGAATAACAAACGATATACGATACGATATGATATATTTATTAGCAATCATCTGTGAGTGACATATATTACATTCATGATTTTATTGTACAAATACGCCCAAATTGGGCCGGGGTACAAAACAATAGATCAACAGAAGAACGATTAACACATATATACTATGACTGCGATATTATAATACTGCATATGCTGTAGCAGCTAATGCTATGATAGGTACCGGTATTAATAGAACAGATTATAGATGTAATAGATATGTATAAATGTAATAGATATGTAATAGATGTAACGTTATGATGTCCTAATGTGATTTGTTGTAAATCTAATTTCAAACTTTTTTTCTTTCCACAGACGATAACTCTTATACAGAGATTTCAGGATCGGCCTACAAAACATGGAAATAAAAACCTGACCTGATAGTAAAACACCTTATTATGTCGTGAAAATGTCGTAAATTGCTGAATATTGTGAGGTGGTATATCCCACATAAAACATACTGAAAACACATGTACTGAAACATAATTAAATGATTAAGAATATGGATGATCTAAAAAAATCACCATATATGGAAATAAAAATGTCCAATATGACAATAATATATGATACGTTGTTCAAACATGCCCATTAAGAGGCGAGTTAAAAAAAATACAGTATACATGTAAATGGATTACACATTTACGTGTGGCGTAGTTCTGATGTTCTAACTGCAAATATGACAGGTATTCAGATAAATATTTACATTATTTACATTATGCTAAATATTAATCTATTCCTATATTACAGATTCCCTGGCCTCGGACACCTGATGCTCGGTGATGTCAAATATGTGTTATCAGATCAACCGAGATCGAAGTTCCAGTCTGACAGCACATGAAGTCTGTACCGAGATCTGATAACGGTCTGTATTGTAAGCGAAAGAAGATACATGATCCAGCGAGATTCCAGTGTCATCATCTATCGTTACACGAATTTGTGTTATAATCCTGATAATTTATCCTGAAATTGGTGTCAATATTTCTGTGCTCAGTGAAAACTTCATGTAATCATCGTTTGTGTGTCCAAGTTTGATAAATCACAGCTCAGTCTTCGCCTCTAGGATACCCACGGAAAAACATGGATTATGGATGAGGATAAACTTTAACCATCAGGTAAGATAATTATTTTATGTTCAAATCTTGTCCCAGAATCACCATAATCGCATTGGATAACATCAAACAAAATCCACAGAGTCGAATATACAACAGCAAAACCACATCTGTTAGGAGTTCTGATCTAATAGATACACACAACAAAACATCTCCAAAAACAGATCAAAACGTTAAGTGACATCTTTGTAATCTAGAAGAAAATAAACATCCAAAATCCATAGTCAAAGGTCAAAGTTCTAATGCACAGTTTTTCTCTCACGTTTACTGTTGCCCATGACGATCTCCACTAGCCAGTCTGAGCATATCTACAATGTCTGTCCTACCCCGTCCAACAGCCCGGTCAAGAATTGTTCTCCATAACCTATCCCTCAGATTAACGTCTGCCCCACTATCCAGGAGCATCCTTACAATCTCTGTGTGACCCTCACTAACAGCCAACTGAAGACTTGTTCTCCCTCCATTATCCCTCAGATTAACGTTTGCTTCGATTGAGAGAAGAAATCTGACCACATCTGACCGTCCATGCCCAGCAGCCCTGTGAAGACTTGTACCCCCTACAGGGAGTGTTGTATTCACATTCTGACCATGAGATGATATAAACAGTCTAACCAAGTCAGTATGACCGTACCGTGAGGCCCCCAACAGTCCAGGTACACAGGGACAATACTGTCCTCTACAAGGTGTAGTACAATAGTCAGTCTGTAGGAACCATTCTATCGTCCTGACACTGCCATATTCACCTGCTGTCTCCAGTCCTCTCCTCGTCATCTCGAGTCGATCCCGGGTCGATGTGAGTGAGGTCCAATATGATCTCACAATGTGTATATGATCACCCTCAACTGCTCCCTCCAACACACAGGGCAGACCATACGGGTCGCCACTACACTTACAGACAAGATGGCGGTTATCGTGGACTCCGTGGATTAATTCTAGGAGTTTGTGGATACCGGACATAGCTATATAATACAATACACACCGACCATACCAGTAACGGCCTTTACTCTGACTGAAAGCTGTTAGTTCATCTGGCGAGGTTTTTCTCAGGTAATCAATCCACGCAATTTGAAATGGTTCGTCTTTCACACACGGGTTGTTGAATACTTCATCCAGACCCCCTTTTCCGTTTGTGTCGATGACTTTCGTTGTGAAGATTCCCGCTAGTTTCCCGTAGTAATCTGTAGGAACATTGATGGCAAATTCCTGCTCTCGTTTTTCGTAGTTGTGAGGACGCGCGATGTTCACAACAACATCACGGTTCAGATATTTCAAACAATATCCGAGATGTAGCTGTGCAAACTCCATCGTCACTGCTTCGTGTATGGAATCGTGGGTAAATTTATATACTTCACACGTACTGGAATCTTCTCCTGTTGCCTGTACCTTTTCTAAATAAGTCCCAGATAATTTCTCAGCACACTTTTGCAGACCTCCACATGTTACATGTACAATTGGAAGGGCACATGCATCAACAACAACATCAAGTCTCTCTCTAACATCAGCTTTGATATCAGACAATGTACCCCTGAGTTGCTTACATTCTAGTTTCCCACCACAGAGCATGACCAGACAAAGAATAGCATATTTTTCTTTCTCTTTTCCTGCCATTTTCTTTAACTCTGAACAAAGATAGGAGAAAGGTGACTCAAATATTTGAACAAGCTCTTTCCCTGACTGATCTTTTTCAACTGCGTCACCCATAAGCTTACAACACTGACCATATGCTATGAGTTTTTCGCTTTCGACAATACCTTGTTTTTCCCATTCTCCCAGTTTCCCTGAATTACCCAGATATTTTTCTAACATTCTGACTCTGTCTTCTGCATTCAAATTTGCAGTTGTCACCTCAACCTTGTTACAGAATAATTTACTCTTTTCAAAATGTTCTTTACAATCTGCCCAGACAGTTTTTCTCATTGCAAAGAGAAATTTGTGCTCATTTTGAGTCAGACACATTTCCAGATCCTTCAACCTGAGGGCCCATTTATCTACAAGTTGTTGTTGCGTATATGAACCCCCAACAGGATCATCAGATATAAACAATAGCCTAATGTTAGTCCCCTGTATCATGTCAATTTGACTGATGTATTGCTGAATTTCTTCGGGCGTCTTGCATAATACTGGGAGGTAACCTTCCATAGGATTAGCTGCTATGTACTCGATGATCGATGTTTTGCCATCCCCGATCCCGCCAAGTAACAAGACTGCCTTCTTGTCTTCTGTCTCCTTTCTTGCCTGGTGGTACGGTGCTGTCTCTACAAAATGTGCTTCTGTTGTCTTCTTGCAATAAGACTGGTACTTGTCTGATTTTGCTACAAATAAATTCAGAAAGGCAATGTAGGGGGCCTACTCTGTCTGATTAATTTTTAATATATACAAGGGTCAATACACACTCACATTTTAGTGTTTAATTTTTGTTTGTAGAAGCTAATATTCTGAACTGTTTGCAACTACATGTACCACAACAATATCCACAAATGCGCAATGGAATGAAAGAATAATATCAAAATATCAAAGCAGATTATGCATTCATGTGAATTTTGAGAACAATGATAAAGGGTTACAGCTACATGTAATGTCACTCTGTCAAGTGACAATATCAACAGTTTTGGCATTCTGAATTCGTTGAAAATTTCAGCTTTTATTTCAATCCTTCATGATCATGATGATCGATAGTCACATTACTCATTCACAATGACATTCTGGACTGTCTGTCGCAGGTGTACTTTGAAATTTAAAGGAACGACATTAAAGGGAAACGACATTAATGATGTTAGCAACAATTTTTCTGGTGCTCAGGAGTATGTTTATTCATCACAAAATGTGGTAATTTTTAGCTCATCTGGGCCGAAAGCCTGATGGGCTTATGTCATGGCCTGACTGTCCGTCATCCGTAAACATCTTCTTCTCTGAAACTGCTTGGCTGATTAAGCTGAAACTGTGCATGCATGTTCCCCCCAATGAGTACACCATAATTTGTTCATGCCGTGTCGATACGATTTTAAATATGGCTGCCATAGCGGCCATCTTGAATTTGCCAGTGAAATCTTGTCATTATTTTTCGGTAACTACTGCATGGATCTTTCTCAAATTTGGTACACGGGTTCCTCTTGGGGTCTAGTTGTGCAAGATACCTTTTGTGGTCCGATTCAAAAATCCAATATGGCCACCAGGCGGCCATCTTGGATTTCCCGATGAAGCATTGTTATCGCGATTTCTCAGGGACTACTGCATAGATCTTTCTCAAATTTGGTACACAGGTTCCGCTTGGGGTCTACTTGTGCATGATACCTTTTGTGGTCTGATTCACAAATCCAATATGGCCACCAGGCGGCCATCTTGGATTCCCCCATGAAACATTGTTATTGCAATTTCTCAGGAACTGCTGCATGGATCTTCCTCAAATTTGGTACAGAGGTTGCCCTTGGGGGCTAGCTGTGCAAGATACCTTTTTTGCTGTGATTCGAACATCCAATCTGGCCACCAGACGGCCATCTTGGATTTCCCTATGAAACTTTGTTATCATGATTTATCAGGAAGTACTGCATGGATCTTTCTCAAATTTGATAAACAGGTTCCCCTTGGGGTCTAGTTGTGCAAGATAATTTTGTGGTCTGATTCAGAAACCCAGTATGGCCACCAGGCGGCCATCTTGGATTTCCAGATGAAACATTGTTATCGTGATTTCTCAGGAACTACTGCATGGGTCTTTCTCAAATTTGGTGCAGAGGTTCCCCTTGGGGTCTAGTTGTGAAACATACAATTTGTGTTCTGATTGAAACATCCAATATAGCCACCAGGCAGCCATCTTGGATTTCCAGATGAAACATCGTGATTCCTCAGGAATTACTGCATGGATCTTTCTCAAATTTGGTACAGAGGTTGCCCTTGGTGTCTAGTTGTGCAAGATATATTTTCTGCTCTGATTCAAAAATCCAATATGGCCATCAGGCAGCCATCTTGGATTTCCCCATTAAACTTTGTTATCGCGATCATGGATTTCTCAGGAACTACTGCATTGATTTTTCTCAAATTTGATACACAGGTTCCCCTTGGGGTCAAGTTGAGCAAGATACCTTTTATTGTCCGATTTGAAAATCCAATATGGCCGCGTCTTGAATTTCCCATGAAACTTCATCACAAGAAAACTTATTGATGCAGATGCATCAATGCCGGCGGAAACGTTTGTAGCTTATAATCTGCGTATGACAAGCCGATTACGTGTGCAACTGGTGAATACAGGTCACGATGCACCATTATGGTTTAAAAAACGTCGATTTGTTTGTTTGACTAATGTAGTTCGCGCAAGGACCCATTTGAAAGTGTGGGGTTAGCCGGAAGTTAAGTGCTTGCTGGTAAAATGTGCACATGAACCGCATGTCCAACTAGGACTTTGAAAGTAATGTTCTCTGGTTGACGTATTAAGTCACTTCACATAGCCTGATGTAAGAGTTCGCGCTGTGGCATTATATAGGATCCATCATCAAGCCACTATTTCTTTATTGATGTGTGTCAGTAGTGTATAAAAAGTCTTTGGAGTTAATAGCGCCTCACTGCGCATGCGCAGAAAAAAAAATGGGGAGGTTTTGGGAGGTTTTGGGGCGGTATTGGGGCGGTGTGCGCAGGAGTGTTGTGCGCAGGTATGACGTCACTTCCGGTTTGGGTGAATGGGGCGTCACCTTGGGGGCATGTATTTCTCCGCGGTGATGCGGTCTGGTGGTGATGCGGTCTGCCTCCGCGCACCGAAAGTAGTCCCAAACCCGTGGATTTTCGTGGAAGTGTTCGGCAATCTGTAGGGACCGCTAGTGGGCCGATGGGGTCGAGTGAGGTATCAAAGTGAAGCTTAGGTGAAGGGGCATCTAATGGGCTGGGTGTGGGGTTGACATATCGGCCTTCTGCGCATGCGCGGCGGCCGAACGGTATGAAAATAGGCTTTTTGGAGCTAGGGGAGCCCCTAGTGGACCGATGGGGTCGAGTGAGGTATCAAAGTGAAGCATTCATGAAGGGGCATCTAATGGACTGGGTGTGGGGTTGACATATCGGCCTTCTGCGCATGCGCGGTGGCCGAAGGGTATGAAAATAGCCTTTTTGGAGCTAGAGGAGCCTCTACTGGACCGATGGGGTCGAGTGAGGTATCAATGTGAAGCATTCATGAAGGGGCATCTAATGGGTTGGGTGTGGGGTTGAAATATCGGCCTTCTGCGCATGCGCGGTGGCCGAAGGGTATGAAAATAGCCTTTTTGGAGCTAGGAGAGCCCCTAGTGGACCGATGGGGTCGAGTGAGGTATCAGTGTGAAGCATTCATGAAGGGGCATCTAATGGACTGGGTGTGGGGTTGAAATAGCGGCATTCTGCGCATGCGCGGTGGTCCAAGGGTATGCAAATAGCCGTGTTGGAGCTAGGGAGCTACTAATGGTCCAATGGGGTCGAGTGAGGTATCAAAGTGAAGCCTAGGTGAAGAGGCGTTCAGGCAATGGGGTGGGTGCATGTAAAATTTTTCCTGAAAAAAAAAAAACGGAAAACGGACTTTATCGAAAAACCTGGGAAAATGCCTATATGGGGTATGAGGGGTATATAGGTCGACGGGCTTAACGGGGCTTGTCTATCAATAGAGTTATCTCTCCCTAGTTCCAGGGTGGGTGTATGTAAAAATTTTCCTGAAAAAATACGGAATACGGACTTTATCCTAAATTACGGGAAAATGCCTATATGGGGGTATGGGAGGTATAGGGCCATCCTGCGAAACGTACTTCTATACATTTGCGGTAGGGTTGTGGGGTCTCGTTTTACTCGTCTCGTCATTTAGAACATGATAGGAAGTGTCCCCGTGCGAATCGGTGAATTTTTTGAAAAAGTACGATATAGCCTCATATAGTCCCATACTGAGGGTATAGGATCAATGTTTGTCCCCCTGGGAAACGTACTTCTATACATTTGTGGTAGGGTTGTGGGGTCTCGTTTTACTCGTCTCGTCATTTAGAACATGATAGGAAGTGTCCCCGTGCGAATCGGTGAAATTTTTGAAAAAGTCACCGAGCCCCATATAGTCCCATACTGGGGTATAGGTTCAATGTTTATCCCCCTGGGAAACGTACTTCTATACATTTGCGGTAGGGTTGTGGGGTCTCGTTTTACTCGTCTCGTCATTTAGAACACGATAGGAAGTGTTGCGGAGCGAATCGGTGAAATTTTTGAAAAAAGTCACCAAGGCCTGGTTAGGCCCATAGGCCTATACTGCATGGCTATGGGTGTATAGGGCCATACGGGGTGGACATGTTGGAGTCTAGGTGAGTCCCTGGTGGTCCAATGGGGTCGAGTGAGGTCTTATTTTGAAGCTCTCGTGCAGCAGCATCCGACTGGGCTAATGGTTCGTCCGTGTTCAATAGTCTGCGCATGCGCAGTCTGGCCGTAGTATAGAAAACAGGCATTTTGGGTGCTATGTAGGGGTGTGTTTGGGTTAGAGATGGGCTAATCACGGTTCGAATGGGTCGTGTGAGGTGTCAAAGTGAAGCTTGTGTGGGGTAGAGTCAGAATGGTGTGTTTTTGAATGCAAGTCGCGTCAATCTGCGCATGCGCAGTTGGTTGTATTAAGTAAAGTGGCCATTTTGGGGCAGTACATGAAGGTGTTTGGGGTAGAGATGGACCGCTATGGGTCCGAATGGGTCGTGGAGAGTGTCAAAGTGAAGCTTGTGTGGGGTAGAGTCAGAATGGCGTGTTTTTGAATGCAAGTCGCGTCAATCTGCGCAGGCGCAGTTGGTTGTAGTAAGTAAAGTGGCCATTTTCGGGCAGTACATGAAGGTATTTGGGATCGAGATGGGCTATTCACGGTTCGAATGCGTCCTGGAAGGTGTCATCTTGTAGTTCTCGGGGTGTACATTCCGATTTGAGGGATGTTCGCGTCATCTGTGACGTCATCGGTGACGTCATCGGTACGAGTAGTAGCGAAAGTGGACATTTTCGGGCAGTACATGAAGGTATTTGGGGTCGAGATGGGCTATTCACGGTTCGAATGCGTCCTGGAAGGTGTCATCTTGTAGTTCTCGGGGTGTACATTCCGATTTGAGGATGTTCGCGTCATCTGTGACGTCATCGGTGACGTCATCGGTACGAGTAGTAGCGAAAGTGGACATTTTCGGGCAGTACATGAAGGTATTTGGGGTCGAGATGGGCTATTCACGGTTCGAATGCGTCCCTGAAGGTGTCATCTTGTAGTTCTCGGGGTGTACATTCCGATTTGAGGGATGTTCGCGTCATCTGTGACGTCATCGGTGACGTCATCGGTACGAGTAGTAGCGAAAGTGGACATTTTCGGGCAGTACATGAAGGTATTTGGGGTCGAGATGGGCTATTCATGGTTCGAATGCGTCCTGGAAGGTGTCATCTTGTAGTTCTCGGGGTGTACATTTCGATTTGAGGGATGTCCGCGCCATCTGTGACGTCATTGATGACGTCATCGGTACGAGTAGTAGCGAAAGTGGACATTTTGTGGGTGCGTGAGGGTGAGTTTGGTGTAGAGATGCGCTATCCTTAGTCCGAATGCGTCGTGTGAGGTGTCATTTTGTAGCTCTCGGGGTGTACATTCCGAATTGAGGCATGTCCGAAGCATCTGTGACGTCATCGATGACGTCATCAGTAGGAGTATTAGCGAAAGTGAGCCTTTTGGGGCAGTGCAGGAAGGTATTTGGTGTAGAGATGGACCATCCGCGTTGCGAATGCGTCGTGTGGGGTATCATGTTGTAGCTCTCGGAGTATACACCCTGATTTCAGGGATATTTATAGCATCTGTGACGTCATTGGTGACGTCATTAGTACAAGTTGTAGCGAAAGTGGGCATTTTTTAGCAGTGAAGGATGTTATTTGGTGTAGAGATGGACCATCCGCGGTCCAAATGGACCGTGTGAGGTGTCATCTTGTAGCAGCGCCCACCAACACCATTCTTAATGCTTCAACGCCCTGGTGAAATAGCTCAGAAGCTCTGATATTCCATGGAATTGTCACTAATTCTTCGAAATGCGGTGATGCCCGTCAACGCCCGTCGTTACACCTTAACACTCTAACATAACGCCATGATATAAACCAGAGAGAGAACAACAACAGCAACAACAACAAGGATGACACATGAGAGAACAACAACAACAAGAAGTTTTTTTCATATAGTTTATTTCCCCCAATGTTACATCATACCCACGCTGGGGGAGCCGCGTTGGGTATATTTACAATTCAAGAAGATTCTTATCCAATCAGAGGCCACCATTTGCATGTTTCATATTCGTTCCTGTCCGTTAGATGTATTCTTGTCCAATCAGAAGTCTCCATTTCAGAAAGTGCCATCTGAACTGTTTATTCTAATCATCGTCGGGCAGGCCAGGATACCGTTGAGGCAACATATCCTCAGATAGTTGTTTGCGCATTCTGAGTATCTATCAGTGCGTGGGTGAATACTTTCATCCGATGGAGGTGGTGGTCAGTTTAACCACGAAGAACGCAACATTGGTCATTATCTCCACTATCCACTTGGTGTTACAATTCAAGAAGACTTGTCCAATCAGAGGCCATCATTTGCATCTGTCATATTCGTTCCTGTCCGTTAGATGTATTCTTGTCCAATCAGAAGTG
>JAVTVY010034426.1:0-14545 GCA_036873755.1 Hanleya hanleyi
AACGATGGACTGTCCTAGGGACTGGCTGGTCATGTTGTGGAATAGCTTCTCCAGTCCAGCTACGATATCCTGAATAAATATACACACACATGAACATATTACATCGACAGATATATAGCCTACACCACATCGTTGAACAATCAGCATATCATGCAGAAAGGCTTAGCTCTCTCGATGGAGTGTACCATGAAAGTAGAAAGTTTGATTAATAACAATTTACTGATATGGCAATGCAATTATCAAACAAAAAATAGGGTAAAATCTCGTCAGGAGAGGTTTCGCGAAACTGACCCAGGGTTTCTGACGCCCCCAGAAATGTTAGATTTCATCAAAATCACACAGAATAATTATGTAATAGATGATTCAACATCAATGGCTACTAAAATGCATGTCATTATAACAACATTATTAACCGCAAAATGGTAAAGCCATAATAAGTTAATGTCATGTTTCTCAAGTTCCGCCGCATAGTTGTGGTTCCACTGGACCATTTTTGAATTGGACGATTCAACTGATCTACTTCAAACTTGGGGAGTGCCTTGACATTGGTGAGATGACGGTTGGGATTGTTTTTCAGCAATGTGCATAATCCAATATGGCCGCCGTCAGCCATATTGGATTATAAGCAGTTGGATCTTAGATTTCTTGTCCGGACAATAACTCGTGAACGATTTAACCGATCAACTTCAAACTTGGGGTGTGCCTTGACATTGGTGAGAGGACGGTTGGGATTGTTTTTCAGCAATGTGCGTAATCTAATATGGCCGCCATCAGCCATATTGGATTATAAGCAGTTGGATCTTGTCCGGACAATAACTAGAGAATGATTCAACCGATCTGCTTCATATGTGGTGAGTGCCTTGATATTGTTGAGAGGAGGATTAGGATTGTTTTTCAAGGATGTGCTTAATCCAATATGGCCACCATCAGCCATACTGGATTTCATTGGATTTTAAACAGTTTGATCTTGTCTGGACAATAACTGGAGTACGATTCAACTGATCTACTTCAAACTTGGGGAGTGCCTTGACATCGGTGAAAGGACGGTTGAGATTTTTTTTCAGCGATGTGCATAATCCAATATGGCTGCCGTCAGCCATATTGGATTTTAAGCAGTTGGATCTTAGATTTTCTTGTCCGGACAATAACTCGTGAACGATTTAATCGATCAACTTCAATTTTGGGGTGTGCCTTGACATTGGTGAGAGGACGGTTGGGATTGTTTTTTAGCAATGTGCCTAATCGAATATGACCGCCGTCAGCCATATTGGATTATAAGCAGTTGGATCTTCTCCGGACAATAACTCGAGAACGATTCAACCGATCTACTTCATACCTTGGGGAGTGCCTTCACATTGTTGAGAGGATGATTAGGATTGTTTTTCAAGGACTTGCTTAATCCAATATGGCCACCATCAGCCATACTGGATTTCATTGGATTTTAAGCAGTTTGATCTTGTCCGGACAATAGCTGGAGTACGATTCAACTGATCTACATGTACTTCAAACTTGGGGAGTCCCTTGACCTTGGTGAGATCCCGGTTAGGATTGTGTTTCATGAACGAGCATAAGCCAATTTGGCTGCCATCTACCAGCGATATTGGATTATGTTGCATTTTAAGCAGTTGCATTTTGTCTGGACAACAACTCTAGAATAATTCAACTGATCGACTTCAAACTTGGGGAGTGCATGGACATTGGTGAGAGGACAGTTGTCATGTAGTATGTTTTATGGATGTGCATAATTCAATATGGGTGCCATCCGCTGTATTAGATTATGTTAAGCTCATCAGCAATATCTCCATATTCGAATCATACTCTTCATCAATGATATGAGATATCATCGACCAAAAAAAATCGACCATAGAGGGCCATGGCCCCCGCAGCAGCAGCGCCAGTTATGGTGGATGTAATCCACCATAACTGGTGCTGCTAGCGGGGGACATGGACCTCTACGGTCGATTTTAATTTCTATTTCTGTCCTATATGCATGAATGTAACCAACTATATCTGCAGAACTGTGTTCGGTATAGCTACTATATTTTGGAAACTTATTTATATTGTTGTATTCTACAAGGCAACAAAGGATTACTCACCTCGGCTTATGGAGTTATGCCCCTTTCGGATGTAATATTCTCCGATTTTGTTATCTGTAGTTGAAGGTACAAGTTATATCTGCAGATCTGTGTTTGGTACAGCTTATTCATCTCGGTTCTTATTTAACAGTAGTGCTAAGTCCGACGCCTATCGAAAGTGGCTCCCCTCGGCCCATACTTTACAGAGTTATGCCCCTTTACTGATATATTAATTATGCCCGGGGCATATAGCGATCGCTTTGTCCGTCCGTCTGTCCGTCTGTCCATCCGTCTGTCCGTCCGAATTTCTTGTCCGCGCAATATCTCGGTTAATATTTGATGGACGAGATTGAAACTTGCATGGAATGTGGCCAGTGCCTCGTAGATGTGCAGCGTTGAGTTTTTTCCGAATTCCGGTATAATTTTCAAGAGTTATGGCCCTTTTTCTTGAATCACTGTGAATGAGACTTGTCCGGGCTGGATCTTGGTTAATATTGTATGGACAAGTATGAAATTTGCATGATATGTGGTCAGTGCCCCACAGTTGTGCAGCGTAAAGTTTCACCTACGTTCCGCTTATATTTTCAAGAGTTATGGCCCTTTGTTCCTGAATTCTCCGTGAATTGGGACTT
This sequence comes from Hanleya hanleyi, assembly GCA_036873755.1. Taxonomy (NCBI): domain Eukaryota; kingdom Metazoa; phylum Mollusca; class Polyplacophora; order Lepidopleurida; family Hanleyidae; genus Hanleya; species Hanleya hanleyi. Next base: position 2,708 of record JAVTVY010034426.1, read on the forward strand.
GTCCGGGCTGCATCTCGGTTAATATTGTATGGACAATTTTGAAATTTGCAGGATATGTTGTCAGTGCCCTGTAGTTGTGCAGCGTGAAGTTTCTCCGCGTTTCGCATATATTTTCAAGAGTTATGGCCCTTTTTTCTTCAAATTTTTTGTAAATTGGGACTTGTCCAGGCTGGATCTCGGTTAATATTTTATGGACAATTATGAAATTTGCAGGATATGTGGTCAGTGCCCTGAAGTTTCTCCAAATTTCGCGTATATTTTCAAGAGTTATGGCCCTTTTTTCTTCAAATCTTTGTAAATTGGGACTTGTCCAGGCTGGATCTCGGTTAATATTTTATGGACAGTTATGAAATTTGCAGGATATGTGGTCATGCAGTGCCCTGTAGTTGTGCAGCGTGAAGTTTCTCCAAATTTCGCGTATATTTTCAAGAGTTATGGCCCTTTTTTCTTCAAATCTTTGTGAATTGAGACTTGTAGGGCTGGATCTCGGTTAATATTGTATGGACAAGTATGAAATTTGCATGATATGTGGTCTGCAGTGACCCATTGGTATGCAGCGTGAAGTTTCTCTGCTTTCGGTTATATTTTCAAGAGTTATGGACCTTTGTTTATCAAACCTAAGTGAATGGGATATATTTATTTGTCCAGGCTGGATCTCAGTCCATAACCGATTTGGACCAGGAAAATGGCTATATTATATGTTATTCTACATTCCAAAGCAGACAACATTGGTCCTGAAGTATGAAATTGCCCCAAAAAGAGTGAATTGGGTGCAAAAGTCAAAGTTCACTGATTGCTTCATAATTTCACCACAATATACTCCCAAGGAATGTTGGTCTCATAACCAGGTCACAATTTTGGATTTGGCGAAAGCCCTGGTGACCATCTTGCATTGAAACATCGTTTTATCACTTGTTAGTTGATACTTGGAATATGTATTGTGTGAGGCATGGCAAAAAAAGTGACTGAAAGAGAATTTTTATAATTATCCAAATTAGGCCTCCACCAACCAATAAACAACAGAACAATGGCGGGGCAGTGTCGGATTAAAGCGGATGGGGGGGCATACAATTGAGCAATCTCTGATTGCTTCCTTCCTGTGTTTCTATTTCTGTCCTATATGCCTGAATGTACTACCGGTATATCTTGATCATCCCACATTGAACTATCTCTTCCCCAATTCACAATACACATGGGTCACAATCACTTGGGGAAAGCTGAGGGGTTTTGATTAGATCAATGTCATGTTATACCCCTGTACATAGTTGAGGGTATACTGGATTCCGACTGTCTGTCCGTCCGTGTGTCAGTGTATCCATCCATTCATCTGTCTGAGTTGTGGCTTGGGTTTGCTTTTCACATGCCATAACTCACTGCTATTTATCCAAACTTCTACACTCATAAAAACATGTTGGTCTAGACTCTTAAGGGGCTGAGGAGTTGTAGCACCTCTGGTGCCTCATGTTTTATCTTTTTTTCATTTGATGAGTAAATTTATTCTACAGAAACAGAACTGCTACAGGTTAAACTTACAAATTATTCCAGAATTAATTTCAAAAGATATTCGCTAACTGTCAATCCAGAAAAAACATGAGGCACCAGAGGTGCTACAACCCCTCAGCCCCAAGATGTTTTTATGGGTGTAGAAGTTTTGAGGCATAGCAGAGAGTTATGGCATGCGAAATGCAAACCCAAGCCACAACTCTGACAGATGAACGGATGGATACAGTGACACACCGACTGACGGACGGACAATCGGAATCCAGTATACCCCCAACTATGTACAGGGGTTAACGTGAAACAAACAATTATTATTAATGAGCCATATAAAAAGTAGGCCCACCAGTCTGCAATAGATTCATAACAGATATGCAACAACAGTAAATGAAAGTACTCAAAGTACTGATGTCTGGATCGCCAATAATGGATTTAAAGTTTCAAAACGTTTCAGCTGGCATGTTTCAGCCGATAGCAGATGTATGGATAAATGTGGAGATTTTCTCCAATTTGTGGACGAGTCTGTTTGGGAGATCACAACTGGAACACAGTTTAGTCTTCAAGGAAGTGAATTTGTGAAGGCGGCTCATTTAGAAATATGCTTGGTCTTCATGGTAGCAAGAAACTATCTACAGTAATATGCTTAAAAGTGGATCGTCTGCGTCGATGTCTTCTACCAGTTTTTGCGAGCAGATTTTCATAATTCATGCAATTTTATTGTGACAAAGCGAGAAATACGCGAGGAGATTGGATAGTTTTATTAACTAGTTTTATTAATAGTTCTGTGTAGCACAGATATTTGCAAGAGCTGCATGAGTTTGCGTTAAGTCCCCATTACTTATATATGCCTGCATGGTGTTTATAGTAAATTTGTTTGTTGACAACGATAACGTTGGAGAGACAATTTTTGTGAAAATTCCTGTTGTTGTTGCTGTACGATCATTGCGTATATAATTTAGTTTGAAAAAGTTTGAAAAACACCACCAACAACAAAACTTTTCGAAAGCGGTACCTGCAAATTCTGTTGTTTCCGCTTTCGGAAAGTTTTGTTGTTGTTCAAACTTTTTGAAACTAAATTATATTCGGTGAGCAGAGTCCCCCGGAATACATAAATTTGCACTGGACAGGATCCGGTCAAGTTCACAAGACGAGAAAAATGTAAATACTATTGTTGTTGCTTCGACACATATCTCCTCTGGAAATATATTTCCATGCAGTATGCGTACACATTAAAATAGTAACGAACGCCGACTTCACGGGAAAGAACGTACGAGTGTTGAAAACTGGGGTCTTCATAATCCCAGAACCTGAACCTGTCAAGTGCGACACTCAGATCAAGGAACAAGATTTGCAACGTATGATCGTACAGCAACATTAACAGGGATTTTCGCACAAATTGTCTCTCCAACGCTATCGTTGTCAACAAACAAATTGCGAACTATAAACACCAGGCATATATATTATAAGTAATCTGACTTACCGCAAACTCAGACAGATGCAAACCCGCACTCAGACGGCAAACACCACGAGGTGGACAGCTTACCATATTACCAGGTCATCAATTTACATTTACAACAGTCTACGGTGACAGCACAGCGCTGACATGAGTTATCGCCTGGTGGGCGCTGAGAACCGGGTTTGAGCCGATCGCCCGGAACCAAAGAACAAAAAAATAGTCCACGGATTCAAGCAATCCCTGGGCGAAGAAATGAATATGAAATACACTCAAATTCAGATTTCGTTTTATTTCTAGTTAACATGAAACGATTACGACTGTTTTTTCTTCATCTTCTGGTTAATACCCTGATATAAGACTCAAACACAGTGAAAATCACTGGCGGAGTGATACAGGTCAACCCAGGGTCACAGCATTATAGTGCACGTACACATTTGCATATATTTCGTGAGTGGCAGCATAGTCTGGTCGCACCGCTACGCGGTGGCGATCCAGACAAAAAAGGAAATTCCTGATATTTTTGTCCCACATATTTTTCATTTCAAACCGCGATGGTTTTTACATTGAGATCTAATTACCACAAAAAAAGAAAGAAAAGATAATCAGCCGAGCGAAGAAACTACCTGGCGCCAGTCGGGAACCATTACAGAGAGCATTCACGGCTTCCAAAAATAAAGGAGCGAAGGTTTCCGAGGTTTAGTTGCGCATTACGTCATCAAAACATGCGGCAGGCCTGCACAAATTTGAAATCCAGGTAACGCACAAAAGAGTTACACCAAAATATGTTCAGGTAACTGTTTTATATTCACGTAACCCAAAAACAGGTTGTGCTATTTTTCTTTGGGTAACCCATTTAACACGTTGAATAATTCCCGTGTTATGAGGGAGAATATGTTTATCACAGTCCTGGACGTTTGACCTCCTTCTCGAATGCTTCACAGTTTATGCTGCATATACTGCAGCAGAGTAATGTCAACTGTCACTCATAGGTCAAATCTTTTGTGAACGGCCATTTTTTTGCTTTCACGGAAACAGATTCTTGTGTCAAACTTGACTCACCATTTGTCACTTTTAGATTCCGTACAATACAGTCCTTGTCTTTTGTAAAAATATGGTGAGCTATAAAAAAGTGTACCTAAATGTAAATTAACCACGGGGAGCTGATACGAGAGCTAAACATCACTTTTGCGAAGGGAGTGACTTGTTTTGTTCTTCGACTATCATATTATATTTCTGATTAAATAAGTCCATTTATTTTCAAACAAAAAAATAATGGAAATGAAATATTCTATTTCAATTTAAACAAGTGATATCAATAGTGATGAATTTCAACAGTCACCAGTGGTTACCAGTAGACTCATCAATTAATTCAAGCTCACTAGGGGCTTCAACAATTGTTCTGTCATTATTTCTGGTAATGACTCAACTGCCACGTAATTTATAAATTGGAATGAACTGGCTTTCCTGACTGGGGTGATTATGTCATGTCACAATATAACTTTTATTATGTAAATGTAATATTTTATCTTAGATTTAACATTTTCTGTATGTATTCATGTATAGAAATAAAGAATGATTGATTAATTGATTGACCACAAAAAAAAACTAGAGCCTATGGGCTTTAATGAGATCTGATAGCTGGGTTATTGGGGGATAAGTTTGTAATGAAATAAACGCACAATTATATATTTAATTTCAAGTTAGGCACAGGCGGCACCAGGCACGAATGTATGTGGCTAAAACGCAATCACAAGTTACATCCTGTGACAAGGTATATGAAGGGCTGTTCGCGTCATAAACGCATCTTTAAAGGTTTCAACTTCTTAAACGTTTAAAAATTGTAAAGCTTTAAAAAGTTTAAACGTTTAAACTTGAACCAACCAATCAGATGTTATGAACTGACATTTTCCTGTTAAAAAGCAAACGTTTCCAGTTGTAAATTCGCGACTTCAGACGTTTCCTGTCAAAAGAAAAAATCGGTCTTTTAAAGGTTTCCGGTTAAAAGGATAACGTTTCCGGTTGTGATCGTCCAATCAGATTTTTTATTTGGGCCGCGTGTAGTCCAACATCTACACCAACACGTGCAAATCTCCACTGGCAAAAGTTTCCGGTATGTAGTGTATTTTAACCAATGAAAACCGTTCTTACAAATTAGGTTTTGGAGAATATCTTTGGCACCAGGACAATGATATGTCCCCGTAGAACATGATGCATGGTGAGCACGAGGAATACAATATGCGTGAATATTTGTAAGGGTTATTTTGATTGGTTCAAACAAACTACATAGCGGAAACGTTTTGCCAGTGGACACGTGTTGATGTTGAGGTTTGAACATAAGTGGCAGCAATAAAAAAATCTGACTGGACGATTTTCCCTAAACCGGAAACGTTTAAAAGTCTCGAATATTACTACTGAAAACGTTTGCCTTTTGACAGGAAACGTCTAAAGTATTGCTTTTGGACAGGAAAGGTCTTCCAAATGTCAATTAATGACATCTGAATGGTTGGTGCAAGTTAAACGTTTAAATTTATTAAACGTTTGGATTTATGGCGCGAACGGCCCTTCTTAAAAGGTACCGACATAATGAAGTTGAACATACCAAAGAAAGGCAGTCCTAGGATAAAAGTAACTCCGAAAATGGAAGCGGAAATACAGAATATTATATCACAATGACTTCCATTTTCGGAGTTACTTTTATCGTAGTTTATGTGAAATTGATCTGTGGGAACAATGAAAGGTAGTCCTATAATGAGGGAAGTTGCACACGTTACGCTAACCATGTGTTACCCAATTAATTTCCATCCAATTAGACACTACAGTAGGTGCTCATCCAACCTTGACTCAACCAAAATAGCTGAATTTTGCTCTTTATCTTGATACATAATTCCTCCAATACGTCAGTTCGGGATTCCAGATGAACACCATGACCACCATGTTAATTTAACCAGCATAAAGAAAGCAATACGATACATTCTTTAACATGGTATTGTTGGTGTTGCGTTGAAACTGCAAACTGACCTGTTGAGAATTCGATGGAAAAAGGGGCCAGTGGAATGAAGTCTAGGCCTAAATACCCACAGGGGATTAAGGTCAGTTTGTACAGAACATACATGTAACTAGGGGTAAATAAGAGAGATTATATCTAGGGGTAGATAGAGATTGATTTAGTGTAATGAGTGAGAAGGGCTGGACATCAAGGTTGATGATGGTTATGTCACAAGTTAGGATAAGACAAGACATGTATTACACTTTCTGGATATCCCACAGGAGTGGAGTACAAGATAGGAAAAGATTATAAGATATGTTACAGCTTGCCCGTGTGAGAAAAGCAAACAGTGGCCTGCAAAGGTGATAATGAGACAATGGTGGCCAGGTTGACTGCTATGGTAGAGCATCTCTCACATATACACCTAACCAGCTAAACTGTATAATTTTCTCAGCAGAGTCCAAGCTTTGGTAAAGTGACGATACCAGTCTGCCATACTTTAGAGCGTATTAATCTCATATTTTGTGAGAAAACAGTGAACAGAGTAATATTTAATGCAGATAAGGGATCAAATATATGCCAAGTGACTATTAGTGACTAAATATAGACATACAAAAGCTTTTCAACCACTAAGGATCCCCAAAACTCATCTCTGTGGAACTACTTTCATGCAGCGTAAGGCTATCCCGTGAGTCGGTTTGCACTTTTGTCCATTTCCCTACAGCATTCTAAAGAGCCTCTGGCTAACGCCAGATCTCAAAAAGAAAAAAAAAAGGAGAACCGGTAGCCATTTGACTACATGAGAAATATCAAAATTGTCAGTGGCTACAACAATTGCCACATTTATAGACGTTCGACACATAATGGTTTAAATAAACGAAGAGGAAACTCACTCGATTCTATAATCTCAAAGATCAGATCGAGCAGTGCCACAGTTCTGCATATAAAAGTTGGAAACCAATGCATCATTGCATAGTGTATGCGCGAAGAGCAGTGTCCGTGAAGGTTCTCGAAAATCTCCGGCCGACAGTATTTAAGTGAACGAGAAGAACGGTTGGCAAATCATCAGACAAGTCACAGTTCAATATTGCCCAAGAGTATCAACATCCTAATGACTACAGTCTCTGTATAATGATGTGTAAATCATCCACTTTTCTTAGAAAACTTTGCCTGCCGCTTCAACGGAAATTTCCTGCAGTTCCCGCCATTACGTTTATAGCTCTCCGCACACTTGGCAAATATTGCACCATCCCATGCTATCAATAGCCTGTGCAGGAGACTACCGCTTGTCTTCTCATTAGACTTGATGCGCCAATGCGCAGTTTGTCCTTATCATTCCGACCATATCGGGTTGAATTTTTTAAATTACAAATATTCGAAAGATTATATCAATTTTTATTCACGCGAACAGACAAAGGGTTATGCGGGTATTTATCTGTGTAACTGTTGCGCGAACGAAACGATCGTTAGCCCGCCACGGTTCGTTTTGCAGGAAGACGAAAGGATATCTCAGAGTTTTCTGATTACAGGTCAGCTATTTGATTTGAATTTCCGTGAAATATCGAATAAATCTCTCTGAACGAACAACACACTGATTAAGCTAAGTTTTGCTTGCGCGAATCCAACTTCCATTTTAGGAGAATCTTTGCTCGAATCAATTCCCACAAAAAGAAACCTTGACGTTGTGTAGATGGGTAACCCGAGACAGATTTCTACTTTCTTTCCACTGTCTTCGCTGTTTTTTGCTTTTGAGTTGGATGCTCGACATATAGCCGATATGAGCATATGATAGTTTGTCAAATATCCCGTGAAACGAAATCCGTGAAATAAAACATAAACGGTGTTTCTCATAGACAGTTTATTTTACTATATCTAACCTGTATGATACTGAATATTAATTTAGGAAGAAAATATCGACCAATGTCCCAGGGAAACAGAAATGTCCATTCAGTGTGGTCAAGGTGAAGGTTGGTCCCGAAGGTCACAGAACCGTACGGTACGGTCCAAAGCAAAGTCACGTGCACTTTCATCCTCTCCCAGTCATTCACTACACTGAACCAATGGCTGACATACAACTTTACTATGGAGCTCTTGATTGGCTACATGCTAGTAAGAGTATGTAAATCAGTATAAAAGTAGGGCTAATGTATGCATACTTGCAGATCCCTTTTTAGAAGACTGAGAAATGGTAGATAACGACAAAAAGAAACTGCAGTTTCCTGAAAAAAATAGTGCGTTCTTGATTTGTAGAAGTTACTGTGTTTAATATCAATAAGTCCAAGATATACATGCAATTATATCTTCTATTTGAGCAAGGAACTTATTTTTCTGATCAAGAATTTTTCAAGTTCGGTTCCATGCATGGTTATGGTTTTCATATCAGTTCATGAATTTGAATTCGCCATTTTGGAGATTTCATTTCATTTCACCAACACTGTATGTGTTGCAAATTATGCAGATACCCAGGTGCGTTGTTTAGAAGATGCACCCCGTCTCTGTCCATATGTTAAAAGAGTAGAGCATTCTGCGCATGGATGAGAGTAGTATGTTGCTGAATGTGGTCAATGAACTGGAAATCGAAAAACGTAGAAAATGACTGAATGAACCACATATCTCTAAAGGCTTCAGTTGGTGAAAGTGTGGATCTGTCTGGTCGTTTTCTGTGCTTTTCTTATGGATGTCAAGTAGGCCCTGGGTCAGGTCATGATCACGTATTACATGTACTTCCCTGGATTTCCCCAAACCAATAAAACCTCATCATTCATCTTCACACATGCCTGATTCAACCAATATTCCTTCTATCCATGCCATATCTATGTACAGTACAAGGCAGAAATAACTTGCCCATAAACGCGAGTGAAAAAAAACATTTTCGCGACTATAATTTATTAATCGCAGCCGGAAAACTTGCCTAAATCGCGCAAAAAACAAAAGCATAATCGCGACTGAAACGCGTACGGTCGACGCGTTTCAGTCGAGATTATGCTTTTGTTTTTTTGTGCGATTTAGGCGAGTTTTCCGGCCGCGATTAATAAATTAAAGTCGCGAAAATCTTTTTTTTCACTCGCGTTTATGAGCAAGTTATTTCTGCCTTGTACTGTATGCTATCCTAGTCTTTCTACATCTGTAAATCAAATATTGTTGCCAGTTCATTTTGCTACCAGTTTCGAGAGAAAACGTCAAAGTCCGAATTATGTAACTGCATCATACCATAGGAAATCCATCTTCATAGTATGCCGTGGTAGGAAGGAGTTGGTGATGTAGTCTCCGTTCATCAATGGCTTGCTTTATGTTATCACCAAACCACATTGCATAGGCTATTACCTGAAACGGTCAAATTATACAATATTATACACGATGTAACCAGCCGTAATACGTACATATGGTTGTGCAGATAGCTGTAGAATATATTCAACAAGCAAAACAGCAAACTGAGCAAGATAATGAACACAGCAAGGAAGCAATCAGAGATTGCTCAATTGTATGCCCCCCAGTTCCACTTTAATCCGACACTGCCCCGCCATTGTTCTGCATTTCTTTATTGGTTGGTGGAGGCCTAATTTGGATAATTATAAAAATTCTGTCTCAGTCACTTTTTGCCATGCCTCACATAATACATATTCCAAGTATTAAGCAACAAGTGATACTACGATGCTTCGATGCAAGATGGTCGCCAGGGCTTTCGCCAAATCCGAAAATGTGATCTGGTTATGAGACCTACATTCATTGGGAGTATATTGTGGTGAAATTATGAAGCGATCAGTGAACTTTGAATTTTGCACCCAATTCACTGTTTTTGGGGCAATTTCATACTTCAGGACCTACGTTGTCTGCTTTGGAATGTAGAATAACATATAATATAGCCATTTTCCTGGTTCAAATCGGTTATGGACTGAGATCCAGCTTGGACAAATAAATATATCCCATTCACTTAGGTTTAAACAAAGGGCCATAACTCTTGAAAATATAACCGAAAACAGAGTAACTTCACGCTGCACACCTATGGGTCACTGACCACATGTCATGCAAATTTCATACTTGTTCATACAATATTAACCGAGATCCAGACTTACAAATCCCAATTCACGAAGATTTGAAGAAAAAAGGGCCATAACTCTTGAAAATATAGGCGAAATGTGGAGAAACTTCACGCTGCACAACTACAGGGCACTGACCATATATCCTGCAAATTTCATAATTGTCTATACAATATTAACCGAGATCCAGCCCGGACAAGTTCCAATTCACAAAGATTTGAAGAAAAAAGGGCCATAACTCTTGAAAATATATGCAAAACGCGGAGAAACTTCACGCTGCACAACTACAGGGCACTGACCACACATCCTGCAAATTTCATAATTGTCCATACAATATTAATCGAGATCCAGCCCGGACAAGTCCCAATTCATGGAGAATTCAGGAACAAAGGGCTATAACTCTTGAAAATAAGAGTGAAACGTGGAGAAACTTTACGCTGCACAACTGTGGGTCACTAACCACATATCATGCAAATTTCATACTTGTCCATACAATATTAACCAAGATACAGCCCGGACAAGTCCCACTCACAGAGATTTCAGAAAAAGGGCCATAACTCTTGAAAATTATACCGGAACTCGGAAAAAACTCTACGCTGCACAACTACGAGCCACTGGCCACATTCTATGCAAGTTTCAATCCTGTCCATCAAATATTAACCGAGATATTGCCCGGACAAGATATTCGGACGGACAGACGGACGGACGGACGGACGGACAAAGCGATCGCTATATGCCCCCCCTCTAGTTAGAGGGGGGGCATAATGAACAAATATTATAGTAAATGAAGAATATAGCAGACTGTGACAAAATATATCCAAAATACAAAATAGCAAAGAAATAAATTAAACACGACAATGATTCAAACATGGCAATAGTCTCCCTTTATATAGTGGATGGACTAAAATCCTGTTAGTAATCCAAATTGTTATTCAAGCCTGAAAATAAGCACCTGTCATAACTACTTGTCACCCCTATTTTGGGAAATGTTCTGCACCATGACCTTTTTACCTTTGTAAATGGAGATTCAAGCTGGAGTAGTTCATCATGATCTGCAGGGGTGTTTTAAAATTTGGCAGGTACCTATTTCCAGCCTTGTTATTGTGCACCATTCACATATATATATTATACGAGAAAGAGATCCATCCATTCACATATTTGTGAGAACTCTAGACCGACATACATATCATTGTACCCACAACATATAGAACCCGTGTCGGTTCAGCAGTGTGAGGCTAGCGATCACCAGCGATGCGCCTTAGACCACTCGGCCACCGAGGGCCCAGTATGCGCATGGTTCCCATGCAGGGAAATCCTTGACATTTCAACTTATAATAGGTCTCATATAGCAGAAATGTACATGCATTAAATCTCGGGAAACCTATTAAAATTTCTAACCAAATTTAGGTGACAAATTATTAGAATGAAGAGGTAAGTGAGAAGGAATACCTACTAAAGCAGTAGTTGTAGTAATTCTGGATCCCCCAGCGGCACCCACCACCATCTGAACCTCACCTTCCTCATCAAATAGAATAGCAGGACACATAGAGGAAAGAGGCCGCTTGCCGGGGGCGATGAAGTTAGCTGGAGATGGCTTTAGCCCATACGAGTTGGTTTCATTAGGTGTGGAAAAATCATCCATCTCATTGTTAAATATTATCCCAGTCTTATCTCCCTGTACCTTTGAACCGAATCTGGAAAACAAACGTAACACTCTGTGGAGTTCAATACACCAAATTTTCAACTCCTTTGACAAGCAGACAAGTGAATACGAAGCTGCGCATCTGAAAACCCCTCGGCTCTGGGCGCCAGCCATTCATAATGTATTCAATTTGAAGCAAGACTTCAGGAACACCAAGCAG
>JAVTVY010034427.1:0-14714 GCA_036873755.1 Hanleya hanleyi
GGATGGTAAAGATGACAATGATGGTATGGATGGTAGTGATGGTATGGATGGTAGTGATGGTAGGAATGGTAGCGATGGTAGGAATGGTAGCGATGGTATGGATGGTAGTGATGGTATGGATGGTAGTGATGGTATGGATGGTAGGAATGGTAGTGATGGTATGGATGGTAGTGATGGTAGGAATGGTAGCGATGGTATGGATGGTAGTGATGGTAGTGATGGTATGGATGGTAGTGATGGTAGTGATGGTATGGATGGTAGTGATGGTATGGATGGTAGTGATGGTAGGAATGGTAGGGATGGTAGTGATGGTAGGAATGGTAGTGATGGTATGGATGGTAGTGATGGTATGGATGGTATTGATGGTAGTGATGGTATGGATGGTAGTGATGGTAGGTATGGTATGGATGGTAGTGATGGTATGGATGGTAGTGATGGTAGGAATGGTAGTGATGGTATGGATGGTAGTGATGGTATGGATGCGATGGTATGGATGGTAGTGATGTATGGATGGTATCGCTGTACATCTTTTTAACTCAAGAAACATGTACCAAGTTTCATAATCATTCAATGACAGCTGACAACTGCAGCAAACTGTGGTGTATGATACAGTACTTCAAGCAACGCAAACTCAATCAGTTGCCATAATTTGGAGAAAAATTAATATTTCATCTCAAAAATAGCACAAGTAAATCCTCCAATCATAAGAAACATTTGTACCAAGTTCCGTAATCATCCAATGAGAGCTGACAACTGCAGCAAACTTATCATGTACATGTATATGTATACATGTAGAGGCCTACATGTACAATTTACCTAAACAGAAAACTCTTCATTTGCCATAATTTGGAGAAAAATTAATATTTCTTGTCAAAAATAGCACAGGTACATCCTCTAATCATAAAAAAACATGTGTACTAAGTTTCATAATCATCCAATGACAGCTGACAACTGGAGCAAAGTTACCATGTAGATGTATATGTATACATGTAGAGGCCTACATGTACAATTTACCTAAACAGAAAGCTCTTCATTTGCCATAATTTTGAGAAAAATAATATTTCTTCTCAAAATAGCACAGGTACATCCTCTTATCATATAAGAAACATGTGTACCAAGTTTCATAATCATCCAATGACAGCTGACAACTGGAGCAAACTTACTATGGACATGTATATGTACAATTTACCTAAACAGAAAACTCTTCATTTACCATAATTTGGAGAAAAATTAATATTTCTTGTCAAAAATAGCACAGGTACATCCTCTAATCATAAGAAACATGTGTACCAAGTTTCATAATCATCTAATGACAGCTGACAACTGGAGCAAAGTTACCATGTAGATGTATATGTATACATGTAGAGGCCTACATGCATGTACAATTTACCTAAACAGAAAACTCTTCATTTGCCATAATTTTGAGAAAAATTAATATTTCTTCTCAAAAACAGCACAGGTTATCATCATAAGAAACATGTGTACCAAGTTTCATAATCATCCAATGACAGCTGACAACTGCAAGAAACTTTCCAAGTACAGATGTACATGTGCACTTCAGCTAAACGCAAACTCATTCATAGGGATTTTAACATTAGAGCACCCCAGGGGTAGTACCCCCAGGTGGCATACCCACCCCCCATATTTTTTTATATTTTTTTATATTTTTCCTAATTTTTCTAGATTTTTTTTTAACTTGCTAAACCAAAAACCTTATCATTTCCAGGCAGGGGACACCGATACCGACACCGACGACGACATCCTCTTCCCCCCCCCCCTCACAATATCTCCCCTTTACTTCGTAAGGCGAGATAAAAACGAAAGTGTTGTTGTTGTTCAATTTGAAAGAATTTCTGAAGAAAATACTCCTAGAGAAAGCTAAGCTGGGAGCCTCAATATCGATCCAATTCCATAGCTGGGTAATGAATTTCATGTTAATAAACCTCTGTTTTGTGACTGATCACAGGCTCTTTGCACCGAAATTCACTAAAAAAAAAATTGGACGCTCAATAATGAATTACGAAAAGGAACTGGGAGTTTGGGATCGGAACCTGCAAAAAATCCCTGGATACAGCCTCGAGGATACAGTTTGTGTGATTTCTGTACCGTATATAATAGACGTTGTTTTCACGGGAGTGTTGTGCTGGGATTACAGCATGCAATAAAGTGTAGCTTTATCAGTGGCAATTTATGCATTGCACAAGTGTTATAACAAGTTAATGGCATAGAAACACAATGATTGACACAAACCCACCATTATCATTATGGGGGGCAGCATATGCTCCAGGTATGCAAACTGGTTCAAAATTGCCCAGAGTCAGGCTAAAAATGGGCTCTTCCAATCACTCGTTTTAAATAATTTCCAAGGTACATTAACATGCAAAAGACTTAGGATAAATCATATGATGTAGAATAGAATGACTGAACAGCAAAATTGAAGAAAAATGTTGTCCTTCATTTAAGGCGACGCGAAATTCGAACTAACAGGGGTTCAATACTGCAGGGATCTCCCTGCCAGTTATTTCATATACTTCTGAAATAAAATATGGTTTGTGCAAAAGCTTTCGGATAAATCCATGTAGGAAAATTGAAGAAAAATCTTGTCCTTCATTTAAGACGACGCAAAATTCAAACCTAACAGGAGTTCGATACTGCGGGAACCCCCCGCCAGTTATTTCCTCTTGTACTTCTGAAATAAGATAATGTCACCAACCTGTTAGTTATTACTATGAAGGAATAAATTTTAGGTGATTCCGCATGTGTGGGTGAAAAAACAATGTACACTGCATCTCATACATATCACATGAAGCTGAGAAGCTGTGGATAGGAAAAAGTCCAATAACATTTAGTGTCCCAGGGGTGGGGAAATCCTCCCGAGGGCAGTGCATAGGTTGAATAAGTGGAGCATCATGTAAGCTCCCAGGAGGGGAACCTTTAAAAGTCACAATGAGACATGCAACCAAGGGTTCCCGATGGGCATAGATAATAGTGCAAAAGCTAAGCCATCAATAAATAATAAATAAAAAATAATTAAAAATCATGAAATCATCATAGCCATCTGAAAATCTAATCATTTCATCAGTCAACATTTAGGAAGGTCTCACCAAAGTCTGGTCAGGCCGGAATCGATAGATCTGCAGATATTCAGCGGACAAGAACATGTTGATGGGCATAGATAACAGTGCAAAAGCTGAACTATCAATAAATAATAAAAAAAATAATTAAAAATCATGAAATCATCATAGTCATCTGAAAATCTAATCATTTCATCAGTCAACATTCAGGAAGCTCTCACCAAAGTTTGGTCAGGCCCGACTTCATAGATCTGCAGATATGCAGCGGACAAGAACATGTTGACGGACGGACGCTAGGACGGACGGACGTACGTACATGGCAATGACAAGACCCCACAGCCCTATGGGCTGAGGGGTAAAAAGTAAATTTGCTCATGCATGTTAGCAGTGATGACTAGCTAGCTGTGATTACGGTAATTCCCCTAATAATTCAATCACAGGAAGTTCACTTTTCAACTCTGTTATTCAAATAGAGAGAAAAAGTAACATTTCCATTCTTCATTCAAATTGAAGAAAAGTCATATGATGACAAAATGTGACACTTACAGCTCGTGCCATGGAGAATATTGCCAGATTTATGCAATTTTTGCTGCACTTCCGGTGATCGAATTATTAGGGGAATTTCTGTACTAGCTGTTAATTATGCCCCCAGTCTAAATAGAGTTGGAGATATCTCGGTTTGCTTCAGTGACAGAACTTGGTATGTGGTAGCATGTACGTCGGCCACAAATAACAGATTTTTTGGGCAACTTGGGGGATTGGCGAAAGGGGGGGGGGGCATACAGTAAGCAATATACGATTGCTACACTTCTAGTTGATTTTATTCCTCTTTATAATGAGGATGAGGTATTTTGTGATTGAAATTGGATCAGAAATTTTGTGGGTTGGGTTACAATTTGTCTCCTCTCCCCATGTAGGCAGGCCTCAATTTAAGGAGTGCTGATGGTAACCTCTCGACAGGTTACCGTGAATTCTACACTGGTAACCTATTGCATAATTATTAACCTAATGTCATTATTAGTCAAAATTATGGGAAACTGGAAATAGGTTATCACTATTTTTCATATGGCAACCTCCAGGCAACCTGAAAACCGGTTACCACCTTGAATTGAGGCCTGTATAGGCCCGTGCCCTTGTTCATGTTTCTCGTCCTTTCAATATTGGTTCGCTTTAATACGAACATTGCTGAAAATGTTATTTTGCGTAGATTTGTTTCTGCCATAATGTCTATTTCTTGTTGGACTGCTCGCTTCAATGCAGAACTCTGAAATTAACATGACTTACCAGTTTCGAGCATTGAAATTCCTGGAAATGTGATGGATGATTTTTCTGTAATGTGGACTTAGACTAGTTAATATGAAAAGGGGCAGTGCCCAAACAGCCTGCATAAAAAAACAAATCTCCATGCCACTTGCACTTTGATCGAGACATATTTTTTCTGCTCATAGGAGTTCACTTGACTTGTATGTAACTTCGTTGTTTGAGGTTGTTTATAAGGCCATTCAGAAAAAGTGTTTCCGGTAACCTACCTACCCTACCCTGATTTTTCAGCAGTTTTAGGGTTGGCCTTGACAATGTTTTTTTTTTGGGGGGGGGGGGATAATTGTTGGTTAATCTTGTTTTTTCAAAAGGTTTAAAAAAAAAATGTATCCAGTTCACAATATTTCTATTAAATACATTTATTTTAGAGAATATTGTACTTCGACTAATTTACTAATAATGCAAAAATTATTTGCCTACAGACCTAGCTACCTAACATATTTTTTTCCCAGGTGGTTACCGGAAACACATTAAGTAAATCATAACGATTTTGTGCTCTCGTGTTTTTAATTATAATACAATCAACATTTTCCAATAAACCATTCAAAAGGCAGACAGAAACTTGCAGGCCTCAATTTAAGGGGGTAACCTGTTTTCAGGTTGCCATATGAAAAATAGTGGTAACCTATTTTCAGGTCCCCATAGGTTACAACTGTAGATTTCATGGTAACCTATTGAGAGGTTACCATCAGCACTCCTTAAATTGAGGCCTGAACTTGATAGAGTTGTGTTCAATTTGTTTTAAAATTGGATGTAAGTGAAGCATCTTCTTTGCTATTAATGTTTCAGTTTTTAATTATAATAGAATCAAGTTGTCCCAACTAGAGTTTTGATCATTTTGTCAAAGGGGTGGTTTCCTGCTTGTACAATTGCGTATCGGTTACATGCTTCTGTTTATATGCAACCCGATGTTATTTCAAGTTTAAAAACCTGTTGCCAGATTCTTATTTGAAAGTTCCATCCTCTAATGACTTTGCTGTAACATGTATAAAAATTATGTTGTCATAGGAGACTAACCAAACCCAGGCTCCCTTAAGCTTGCATTCTGGCATATAGGCAAGATCATGGCTCTTCAACAGTGACAAGCATTGACCATATTTATCTTGTTATATTACTTAAATGAAACAACACAAGTCACCCATACATGTAATTCAATTGTTTATTATTATTGCATTTGATGAAAATTAATTCTTTACATATGGCATTTAGTGGTTAAGTAGTGTTTTCATTCATACTGTATTCGTAGGGTTTGACATAGAATTCTTGGCTCTCATGTGCATCAGATACTGGATTTGGGGGATTTCCTGTTGAGTGAAGAAAAAATTGCTTTCCTGAACTACTGAAATTAAACTTAGTTTTACCATGATATTTTGTGTAAATCATTTGCCCAGTCGGGCAAGTTAGTTTCAACAAGCGCTGGATGAGCGCAAAGACCTCCGTCGAGGCAACAGGGTCCGTAGCGTAATACATCACTGAATAACATACGGCCGGATGCCAAACTCAATTTTGCATTTGTTGGACGTTAGCTTCATCAATGGTAATTAATCTGGGATTGAGGGTTCCTCACTAGCATGTCCAGACAGGGATGTGAAAGTCACATTCCCAGCAAATAATTTTTGTTTGATTTGACGTGCTTGAAATATTGGGGTATGGAATAGAGTATATTGATGGAAAACCTGGAAAAGTGCTTGAGACATTAGGCCCCATCCCACCCACACCTCCCCATGAGAGGATCCCCTCACCCAAATCAACACGTTAGCGACAGAAATGAGACCCTGTGTGCCTAGTTGTACCAACTTGCTTGTGATTTTATGCTATAGGCCCAACACAGCAACACTTCATATTTTGTATGTGTACAGTATAGCATCATCATCGATGAGAGAATGCTCTTCAAAACACACCTGATTTTACCGACACTTCGTTCTGATCTGTCTCAACATCATATGAGGAGGATTCAATGCGCTCGGTATAATTTTGTATACTGGTGTTACAGGTCACCTTCGCCTTCACCTTACTGTATCAATGACCATGGACTTGTACATGTATCACATTCACATTGAATGGTGATGGCTGATGAGAATATTGCCCCTATGGAACAAATGACTGGATTCCACGCAGCAAATATTTATTGTGTAACAGTAAGAAGAAAATTAATTGTATAAACATTCCAAGCCTCATTGAACACAAGCCGCACCATACTTGATATGAATATAACGCGCGTACATTAGCTCGCTTGGACGTCGCTTAGTTAAATATGGACAGACTCGCAAAAATCTCAAAATTTTCAAAAGCCACAAAAATGCCCTCAGCTTGTACAGAGTAAGTAAAAATACTTATGTACAACTTGATGTTTAGAAATGACTGTGTTGAGCGGTTCTATTCCCAACTTCTCTTTTATTCTATGTCATAGAGGACAGGGTTTGGTAGATAATTAAAAACTGTATTAACTCGGCTTCACATTTTAGAGAATGACTTTAATTGAGCCAAAGATGAAAGAGAAATACACTTATAAAAAAATCTATTTAAAAAAATATCTGTATATATGTTTATATTAATTTCCATAATTTATTGAAAAAAACTATACGTAGACTTCGACCACCCAATATCACACAGGCCAGGCAACTGTGAGAACAAGTGAAAGATACCCATCGAGCTGAGCGGATTTGCAGATAAACAACAACAAAAAATTGCACTTTGTGCCTCACGAGGCCCTTCTCCATAGAGTGCATGCCAGTTATTTTTCTAGACTACAACAACAACAGTTTTTGCCTGTATCACAGTCCGAGCTTCCGATTACCCTTCAACCTTACCCAGACGACGGATAATTTTTGACAGATTGTCCGGCTAGGTTGTTGATCGGATTCACAGATCATGAATTCCACCGTGACGGAATCACCGTTGGGAAGACTTTTTCTTTATTCAAAGTCATGTACTCGGAAGTTCCGTGGTCATACCCATGTAGTTTCAAGTTTAGTTTGCTATTCTATATGACATCTGTTTACGGATCCATGAAAAATCTACAGATGATCCAGCATTTTCAGTAAATCATGCTTCGAAATGTTCGTGACGGAATCACCTGAAACGGACATGACTCTTGACTAGTGTTGCTTGTCTATTTTTTTGCTGCTCTGTTTCAATCTGACTATTCTTATATGACATCTCTTACTAACATACAGTACCCAAGGATGATAAGATTTTTTTCATCGTGAGAAAAACGCGACTGGATCATCCCAGGGGTTAAATCTAGTCCGTGACGGAATCGACAAAAAATCGTGATGGAATCACGAGTGCGCTTTTAAATCTTATCGGTAAAAGTGCTTTATTAATTACACATTTTCTTCAAAAAAATATTCCTAGAGTGAATTTATCTCTTCTACTTAGAAAATTAAAACTCTGACCTCTTATTTTTACTAAGGTATACAGCTCCCGCCACATGCATATCTTTTCTGCAGATGTTTCAAAATAGTATAGTTTTCAGTAAAGTGCAATTTTTCTTCTTTGACAATTTAGAATTTCCCGAGTTCTTCATGTTAAAAAATTGCGGGAAAAATATTTCGCTATTAAAACACATCTTCTCTATTATTGGCTTGTTCCCGGGGATCATAGGAAGCTAATAGAACAAACAGCATGCTAATATAGGGTCTACGACAGAATGTGGAGTGAATTTTATGCGAAAAAGGGCTGTTTAGCAATGTCCGCTTTTCCGTGGAATTCATGAGCGCACGATTGAAGTATCATGGGAAGATATATATTTCCAGTCGCTATCTCCCCCCCCCCATCTTCAAACAAAAGGAAAAGAAAAAGCCGAGAGAGCGCCTCGTGAGGCAGAGTTATTTTTCCAGACTACAACAACAACAGTTTTTGCCTGTATCACAGTTCGAGCTTCCGATGACCCTTCAACCTTACCCAGACGACGGATAATTTTTGACAGATTATCCGGCTAGGCTGTTGATCGGATTCACAGATAACGATTGAAGCATGGGAAGATATATTTTTTCAGTCGCTATCTCCCCAACCCTCACCCCCCCCCCCAACTAAAAAAAAAGAAAAGAAAAAGCCGAGAGAGTTCTTCGGAGTTTTACGTTTTTGACCTCTGACTTTGAATTTGACTTCTCACTTCCGACTCGCATCCTGGTGAATGACACTCGTCCTTTATCTTTTTGCCGATTCAGAGATTCTCGAGGAAGTTTCCAATTATACTATCTGGAATGCGAGTTTTTCTTTCGTGAAAATTTACTTTTTATGAAAGCGCAGGTTTGTCTTCGTCGCATACCGGCCATCTGTACCAGCGCGAAGCTATAAGTACACGCGCGAATTTAGTACCCTCGAATAAAGAGACCCGGTGGAAGCGCTGCAAAGGATACACACCTTTTGTGACGTAAGCATTCATTTGTGTCCAGAAACTTTTCAAAATTTCGTCGGGAACCATGGCAATCCCTATTGGAAATCACACGAGTCGTGGGTTCCCCATATGACAATTATTTGGCGGGAGATTTCACGTTGCGCTCCTAGACCTCCGTCTGATCGACGGAGGTAAAAATGGCTTTGCGGAAGTTAAAATCACTTGCCCCAATTGACAGTTGGACAGTGTTCTATGTCAAACTCAAATCTATGTATGATACATGTAGAACTATTGTTGATAAAAAATTAACAGCATTAATTCATTCTCATTGATTAAAAAAAAATCCTATGACCATATGGTGATGTTAATTTGTACTTCTCATAACTGCCATTTTCTAACGGCCCTATTTCACAGCCATTAATTTGCTTGTGGCCATTTTATTCAAATTT
Organism: Hanleya hanleyi; assembly: GCA_036873755.1. Lineage (NCBI taxonomy): Eukaryota > Metazoa > Mollusca > Polyplacophora > Lepidopleurida > Hanleyidae > Hanleya > Hanleya hanleyi. The sequence goes on from JAVTVY010034427.1 coordinate 9,186, forward strand.
TGTTTATGGTTTCATGCCCATTAATGGTTGTCTCGGGTTCCATTTAATGGCCATACATTTTTGCTTTTTCTCATGGTTGTTAATTCAAGAGATTAATGGCCATGAATCGACCACTGGACTAAAGCAAAAATTCAGGGCCATGACATTTGTCCCTTTTCAGAGGATTTTCATCACCCATTTCAGTGCCATCAATTTACATTTCCCTTTCATGACCATTAATTTTCCCATGAGAAAACGCAATATTTCATAGCCATGAAATTTTGGTGACACGGTTTGCTGAATGGCTATCATGGGCAGGAAAATTGCCATGAAGATTTCATAAAATACATCCTGGCCATGAACATTTCAAATCGATTCATGGTCATGATTCCAACTTTGCTCAAATTTTCATGATATTTGGGCATGTTTAATGGCCATCAGATTTGACCTTTTCATGGTATTTTCACGGGCAGCTGTTCATGGCATTTTCATGGCAGTTTCATGGTCTTCTCGTCCAGTATCCTCTCCACCGGAGGATTCAGAAGCATTGGAAGGCTGTCTGTTCTCTTCTCGACTGTTGGTGACCACTTTATTAGGCAGGGTGGGGGTACCTAAAATACATCAAATGTGCAAAACCATCATCATCATTAGGGTTTCAAGAAAGAAATGCTGGGAACCTACTATACAGTATTCCCGGACAATACAAAACCCTAAGAAAATCCTTTTTTCACCATGTCAGTGATCAACAACTGCCCATTACTGCGTTAATGGTATTCGAAAAAAACCCAACAACATGGGATTGATCTAATCAAAACCCCTTGGCTTTCCTCGAGTGATTGAGACCCATGTGTAGTGTGAATTGGGGAAGAGATTCTCTATGTGGGATGATCAAGATATAGCGGTAGTTAGTTACATTCAGGCATATAAGACAGAAATAGAAGAATTATATATCTGTAAAGGGGCATAACTCTGTAAAATATGGGTCAAGGGGATCCAGTTTCAATGGGCGTCTGACTTAGCACTCTGTACAATAAGAACTGAGACGAATAAGCTGTACCAAACACGGATCTGCAGATATAACTTGTACATTCAACTACTGATAACAAAATCGGGGATTTTTACATCCGAAAGGGGCATAACTTCATAAGCCGAGGCGAGTAATCCTTTGTTGGCTTGTAGAATACAACAATATAAATAAGTTTCCAAAATATATTAGCTATACTGAACACAGTTCTGCAGATATAGCTGGTTACATTCAGGCATGTGGGACAGAAATAGAAATTAATATATCTGTAAAGGGACATAACTCTGTAAAATATTGGCCGAGAGAAGCCACTTTCGATAGGCGTCTGACTTAGCACTAGATAAATAAGTGTTGAAAATTTGGTGGTTGTGTCTCAAGCGGTTTTGCCTAAAATGTGTTAAGGGACGGACAGACGTACGGACTATCTTGGTTGTGGATTTCAAAATATTTGCGTGTTTACTTAGTTAGTTGCTCGATGGAAAAACTTGCATATCGACAAGTTCACTTAGAATTAGCATGTGGGTTTTTGTTTACAATATGTCAAAAGACTAGTTATTTGCATCTGATGACATCAAGATAGTCCCAAACTTCAATACAGTTAATAAGTCTAAAATGAAGATTATAATGTTGACCCAGCTCAGAATACATTAACACAGGTAAAATTAAAACTCTAACCCCATCTTTGCCAATGACGTGATAGACTATCACTCTCTACTACATATACTAACCTTGAAGAACCAGTGAATTTGGATGACTGGGGTCAGATTCCTCCTGTCGATGACGATCTGAAACAAAATATTTGAAAGTTAGTGTATTTGTTCATGTACCACAAGTTGACTAAAGCTGTTTCAGGAAAAAGTACTTGGATTTTTTTGGGGGCGGGGGGTGGAAGAGATTATTCAGTTCTAAGAGTAGTGGGTGGTATATAGTCATTTAACAATAGGGAGATTGAATAAATGGTATAATATTGGTGGTTGGGGTCATAAAGAGTTGTCTCCTCCCTCCTCCAACCCCATGTACCTTTTTTTTCTGAAACGGCCCTAACAGCCATGTAACTAAAACAAACAACACACTCACCAATTAACATTTGTTTTAGTTTATTAATGAAATCTTTCTCACAAACATTAAATACAAAAATCAGGCTCATACATGTACACCTCTGAAAATTCCATTTTTTATGATACATTTCTTCTAAAACCTTTTGAGTGCTCATGTGTCAGAAAAGTTTCTCATATAACGTGACCGTTTCTCATGGGAGAAAGCCGTTGTAGAAAAATCGTCTACCATGAGCTGACGTCGTGCCGTTACGTCACACACTATTTTCATCGTCTGCTTGTCACAATGTTACTGTTTAGTGTCAGTCGACTAGCACTGAGTGAACGTTCAAGCTACAGTATATGCCGAATGTAAACAGGTGTTTTTGAAATCGGCCAAACCGTAGAGTGCAGAGGGCAAAAATGTACGATTTTGCGCATTTACCATCCATTGGGAACATTTCCTAGGTTTGTGCTAATATCTAAATCTTTCGGGAAAGACCCTTGGTGTAGGGAGACACGAAATCTCTTTTAATCAGCGCTTGTAGCCTGGGTGTGATTCGGCCCATTCATGGACCAAAGTGCCCAATAGTAGTATTCCGTGCTTGACCTGGTCGGTCGAAAATGGGACGTCAGCCTTTATTTTAGCTTCTCTGATATGTTATATGAGAAAAAAAGCTAGCTCTCACACTCGTTCTTTTCTAGACGACTTTTCCCACACTCGTTTGAGAAAAAGGTGCCCTGCACTCGCTAAAGCTCGTGCAGGGTACATTTTTCTCAAACTCGTATGGGAAAAGTCGTCTAGAAAAGAACGAGTGTGAGAACCTATTATTATACTATAACTCGGCCTTCAGGTGTTCAAAATTCTGTCCTGCTCGACACCAGACAGGTTTCCATTCACAGAGTAATGGGACTGTGATACCCTTCAATCAGTGGATAATAAGTGGTCTTCATGCCTTCACTGGTATATGAGCTGCAGCTAAAGCACGCAGCATATGGATATGGTCAGCCATGTAGGGTAGGGTTGAGATGACCACTGTCACCATCACATGACATCCATGTCATCGAATTAGCATTTATTACTATTTTAATGGGTCGATACTTGGCAATTAATAATGCTGCCAAATTCATGAAGATAGCTTAACTTCGTTTAGTTTTATTATGTAATAATAAATAATTGTTTATGTGACTGCCATGGATGATCCATTTCTTGTGATACATGTATACTATTTTCGACTCATTAAACATGTTGAGTACAGCTCAGAAGTTTGTCTATTTCTATGACCCATTTCTTATCTACTGTCATATACCAATCACACTCTACTATATTCACCCATCTGTGTGTACATGTACATGTAGTCATCGTATAGCTCTAATTTGCAGATCAGTGTCCATGGGTTGAAATGTTCGGAAAAAATGTACCTGTCCTCTGCGTTGGGTAGAAAAAATTTCCGCAGACAGATGCTTGAACAAAATTGCAGTGAAGAATTGAAATTATGATCCTTAACTGCCTGATGTTCGTCAAACAGATACTTATTATTGCAGTAGTAAGTACGAATAGAAAAACTATTTATCAATAAGAAGCTGCCGATCTGAAAACCCAACGGCTCTCGCATAACTGTTTTACGGCTCAATTGACCAGCTAATCATGTTTGGTGCTACAGATCCACAGCATCTGGAAATGGACTGTAATTGGTTAGATGGTAAATTTTATGAGTTTTAAAGTACACATTTTAATAGTGAGACGTGCCCCCTGACAGTTGCCATTCATAATCCATTTGATTTGAACTCAAAACCTTAATTGGCATGCTTGGAGATGTCAGGCCAACCTAACAATGAAATAAGAAGCTAGCCACTCAGTCATGTGAATAAATGGAGGTGAAAAAAATAGATCAATGAGAATCAGTGCGAATAGTTCTTCTGGTAGAGAAATGCAAACAGACAAAAAAACGATCACTCACACAGAGACCTAAATAATATACTTTTATACATACCAGATATAAGAGGGTCACTCTCTTGTTGATCTGCGAGTTGAGATCCAGAACCATTTGCAGCAGGTTGAGGTTGACTCACATCACCATTTGGGATTTCTGTTATTTTGAATTGATAGCAAAAGTACAGTAAAATATAGTCCAGTTACATACCTGTTACAACATTCACGCAAACATCTTGAAAATTTCAATTTTGATGCTGCATGCAGTTTGTATTCTGCTACACTTCGACTTTCTTGTTGTTGTTGCATCAATTTTTCTGTTTCTTTGAAATTCTTTGAATTCTAGTCCTTTACCTTTTACTGCCTAGGACTAAATTTCAGGGCTTTCTTTTAAGCAAGAGTGATAGATGAGCTGCGCGCCAACTCATGTAAATGTCGCTAGAGAGATTTTCAGCTCACGTAAACCGTCACATTTTATATTGTATTATATTGCAACCAGTCACCAGACTTTCAGATACCCTCTCCTAAATATTTTGACCTGAGCTATTTTTAACTTGCACACTAATTATAGACACGAAGCCCTGAATTTGAACCCATCTCTATGAGCCGACTCATCTGTACGAGCTGTCAGACTTCCCGCAGCTGTCAGGTCAGAAATTCGAAGTTTCATGGAATTTCTGTGGAAGCCTATCCGCATGGGGGGGGGGGGGATTTAAGAATTCATGGATTGGACGCTTTTCTCCGCAAAATTATTGGGGCGGAATACCGAAGAAAATTTCCACGAGATACTCTGTGGGTATTTCCGCAATACTCTACATGGAACGGAATTCCTCTTAATATTCTTACTGGGATAGCAATGATAAATATATCTTATATGTTCACCAAGAAGCATCCATTTTTAGTCAATTATTTTCTGTTCAAAGTGGAAAAAACTAAGATCAATTCCAGTGCTGATTTTCTGGAGGCAAAAAAGTCCAGAATTCTACTAACTTTCTGCACAAAATAAAACAGGGTTCATGCACAGAAATTCAGATTGAATTCCATGACCTTTTATGGACAAATTCCATGACTTTTCCATGACCTATCAGAAATTCTATATGGGTAATGGGGGCATCGAGAAAATCAGTCCACAGCCATGATGAGTGAGAAGAGCATTTTCATAACAGTTTGAGAACAGCCATTTCCTCCTAAATGCACGCAGGGAGTTTAAGAAAATTCCAAGAGCGAAGTTACCTCCCCTGATGCACACTTGTTCGCATTCGTAGACCACATGCGACATTCGGCAAATAGAACATTTCACTGGTCCAGGAAAATCATCTTTTTCGGTGAAAAAAATTAAGAGAAATATTGACCTGGCTGACATTTTCAAGTTCCATTTATTTTTTCCATGACCTCTCACAAAAATTCAATGACCAGACACAAAATTTCATGACTTTCAAGGCCTGGAAAATCAATTTTCAAATTCCATGACTTTCCAGGATTTTCCATGACCGCGGGAACCCTGTAAAATCTTAAATCCATGAACAGAAGAAAAAAAAATGTGCAAGACACACCGACTT
>JAVTVY010034428.1:0-14855 GCA_036873755.1 Hanleya hanleyi
AAAACGAAAAAGTAGTAGAGAAACCGACCATGGGTGAAAACAACATAGAGTATATAGTAAATCCTCATAAGCAGACGCATCGCCGTGACGTCATCACTATCGCAGATTACGTGACTGTTGAGTCTTCAGTAGTAGATAAACCACAGATGATCGATACTTCATGTGGGAACTATTGCCTTGGTCTTTGTGTCGCTGAAAAGGCACAGGTCTAGACACATTGTTGTCCCCAAATTTCGTTTCAGACCAAAACAATTTTTCGATTTTTTTTTTATTTTTTTTTGGTTTGGGTTTTTTTGGACTTCGCAGATTTTCGTCGAATTTTCCATAAATTACCCATGGCGATATCTCGGGAACTAAGAATGATAGAGACTCGCGGCTTACGGCGTCGTATTCCTCTCGTATAGATGCGCGATAAAGGTCCTATACAATGTTATCGCCCGACGGTAACTTTCGCCGCAATTAGACGATAATCGGTGTCACGTGATTCGGCGATTTCTCGCGAAATAAGCGACATACGGGCTCGGGGTTTGCGGCGTTGTATTCCTCGTGTAAGGGTCTACCGTAAAGCCGTATACGAATTTATCGTATCTCCGTAAGTTTCGCCTCTATTCGGCGTCGAAAACTTTTTCTTTATACCTTACCACGAATACGTCCCTAAGGTATCATTACGACGACGCTTGTACCCGTGGACACGTGTGACTGATCACTTCTCGCGGTGTTCACGAGTGCCTATCGAACCATACGAAAATATCTTATTTCAGAAACAATATTATAGTAATTCCTCCTCATACACAGACACACACACATAGGTTAGTAGGTCAAGTTGACGTGATATTCCTGTCAAAAGGTCACTTCCGGTCACGGTACGGCCCAACAAGAGTTATCTTCCCCTACATATCGGTCTGTTAAGCCTTATCCTAACGCCCTAGCATACCAGTTTTTCTTTGTGGGCAAAAACCCTGTTATATTTATAGATCACTCACAAGTAGTAGACAACGGGGAGTTTCGGAGGTGCAATGAAGAGCGTTTGGGGAGATGAGGGCCATTTTCCTCACGACTACCTGGTAGAATTACCTTAGCGTATGTGAGGAGGAGGAGGAGGGAGGAATGAGGAGGAGGAAGAGAAAGAGTGAGGAGGAATGAGGAGGAGTGTGGTGGTGGTGGTGGAGGAGGAGGAGTGTGGTGATGGTGGTGGTGGTGGAGGATGTGTGTGCGTGTGTATGTGTGGGTGTGTGGTGGTGGTGGAGGAGGGGGAGGATGTGTGTGTGTGTGGTGTGTGTGGAGAAGGAATGAGGAGGAGGATGTGTGTTTGTGTGTATGTGTGTGTGTGTGTGTGTGTGTATGTGTGTGTGTGTGTGTGTGCGTTTGTGTGTGTGTGTGTGCGTGTGTGTGTGTGGTGGTGGAGGAGGAGGAATTATATGACTGGTATAAAATAGAGACAAAGCAATACGAAGATTACTAAATAATCGCTTTATTCATCAACTCACTGCACAAATAATGAGCGAAAACTGCTTATATAAAATACATTTCCACTGCGGGTATCATTTCGACATCTAGCCTTCCATTCAATGCTTATGTACGAATATTTCCACTGGGGTCTTTATTCGGAGTCCTCGCTATCACCGTCATCGATCAACTTATCGAATAAGCATTTCCGCATCTTAATCGTCTGTCTGAGTGCTTCCTCGTAGTCTATGTCGTATATCGTTTGCAGACGCCTCGTTGTTTTCAAGATCTCGTTATGAATATAATCGGTGTGTAGCTTTTGCATGTTCACGAGGAGATTGCAGTATTGTTGACGTAAAGTCTTTATCATCGTTGGAGTATAATCCTCCATAGCATTTGCACCAGACTTGTCCTCGTCGTAACCTTGGCTTGTATATCGCTGTTTTCTCTCGTCAATGTCAACTCTACAATCTCTCGCGATAGGTTTACCGAACATGTTTTTCCACACGTTATATTTAACCCGTTTCCGCAAGTGGGTAGGTAGATCTATTTCCCCGGAATGATTGAGTTCGTCATCTGAACGGTATTTTCTCTTTCGTCGTTCCATTTCATTCCCCCTTCTATGGATCATCTGCGTCTGCTGGGACTCGTCATCATTTTCATTCCGTTTGAACCACGGTGGATTCGTCTTCGTATATGATCCCTCTCCCACTTGTTCATTCCTCTTAGCAGACCATGTCGGATCGTGAGATGGTATGCGTTGAATTTGAGTTGATGGATTAGGAATTGGGGCTGGTCGAGGTGGCAGTTCTTCCTCTTTCACGAGTTCCTCATCGCCTGATATTACATTGGTAGACAATCTGTCATTTTCCGCTGTATGGGGTTTTAAATCGATGAACAGATATCCGTACGGATGAGGTGTGCCTTCGCGAAATTTTGCCATGAAATGTGTCGTATCCCGAGGAAAGATCCGTCTCCCGAACGTGCTAATTTGCTGTCTATCAATAGGATTATTGAATAGAACGACATACTGGCAGTTCAGCGTGATATCTCGAGATGTCTTGCCTTGAGGGAAGAGATTCTGAGTCAGATAAATTACCGACAAATTTCTGTGATGCGACCCTTTGGTGAATAGATCGGCAACTTTTTCTTGGCGCTTTACCTCACCCATCAAATCGTCCAGCACAATAACGTTGGTTTGGCCGGGGTCGAAGTAATACTCTTCGCCTATGTCATGGGATATGCCGGGGAGGAAGTTTACATTTTTCAGACTCGTAGATTCATAGGCTGACTGCCATTGACTGTAACACCATACGATGCGTGTTAGAGAGGGATGGATATTAGCAGATTCCAAAAATTTCATCACCCATGATGTCTTTCCACAACCAGTCGGGCCCCTGACGATCATAGTAAATGGATGTTGTGATGCTCTTGAAAGAGCCATAGATGAAGTCTCGAGAGTACGTTTATACGGATGTTCTGCTGTTATCGGTTGAGTCTCCTGTTGGTGTATAAGTTGATGTCTCATCAGGTTATCTGGCCGCGAGAATGTTTTCTGACACACCGTACACTTGTTTGTCATGTTGACGCTTCTCTGCCAAAACGTAGATTAATTCTAATATCACTTCTCCCTATACTTTATACTATACGGTATTTGCTCTTCCTCCTTTCCTCCTCCTCCTTCTCCTCCCCCTTCTCCTCCTCCTCCACCTCCTCCTCCTCCTCCTCCTCCTCCTCCTCCTCCTCCTCATCTTTCCGCGCTCCCTTTACTTACTTTGTGACGCTGTCTACGGAGTTCTGCTTTAGCCTGCTCTACAACTCGCTGTGCCGGTGAAATTAGTTCAACTGTCATTTCTCTTGTTCGTAATTTGTTAGTCGAGTTCACCGTACTGTTGCCTTGTGCAATATTAATAGAGCTTGGAGGTGAATGCACTCTCTGTCCCCCAATCACACAAATTTCCTCCTTTAGGTGAGCCCTACTCTGGTCTCGATAAAATTTTATCCACATATCTACATAGTGAAGATTGTCTTCTGCCGACATGATGCGTTCAACGGTTTCTAAATGAATGCAAAAATTTCTCTCATAGAGTTATGATATAGGTATAACAACATAGAATGTCGTGAAGAGGTGTTTGCCGAGGTATGGCGGACACACAGTTTATACAACGGTTTAGTCTTTGTTCTAATGTTCACATTGTTCGAGTTTTCACCAGTAAAGTAATCCCGCCCCCATAGGATTGCACGTGTCACAATGCAACTGTTCCATTTGGTTGCGGTGTAAAATGTCGCACATAGAGACGTCGTCCGCTTTATCGTATGAATATCCACCATTATCATTCACCAAATTCTCGCTCGGTAGATCACTCGCGGCAGATCCTACTGGTTTAGGTGGGAGAATTGGTCGTGTGATTGGACTTGTTGAATTCGTTGCTGACGAGACACTGTTCTATTTCAATCACGTTGGTCTCGATGATAGGAATGAGCTTTTTCAACATATCCCAGCCTTGCATGTTCAGCGTGTGTCCGTTCCGACCTGGTTTCAACTCGCTGGGTGGTGATTTTAGGAACCACTCTCTTATGTGGACGCACCATTCCCCATCGTATGCTGCAGTGCTAATATATATATTATCTTGTAGCTTGAATGGAGTTTCAACCGTCTCATTAGCCTGAATCATTCTATCCACTCTAGGCAGGAATTGTTTGAATGAAAACCACCCATCTCTCGTCAGTCGTATGGCAACACCATAAGGTTTTATAATCTGCCCATTATGTCGTATACGTTGAAATGTTTCTTGAGGAGAATTTCCTTCACCCCTCACCTGAACGTATAGATTACTCATTAGTCGATACATATTGGCTTTTACAGGTGCGACAGTCGTAGAAACAGCGCATGAGAAGCCTTTATATACGCATTGGTCATTTTATCAGTTGACCATGTGACGGTCGACCTAATTTTCGCGTGGACGTATTCCGTGTCCGGTTAAGTAAGTAAACGGAGCGTTTTCCGACGCCGAATAGAGGCGAAACTTACGGGGATACGATAAATTCGTATAGGAGCTTTACGGTAGACCCCTATACGAGGAATACAACGCCGCAAACAGCGTGCGCGTATGTCGCTTATTTCGCGAGAAATCGCCGAATCACGTGACACCGATTATCGTCGAATTGCGGCGAAAGTTACCGTCGGGCGATAAAATTGCATAGGACCTTTATCGCGCATCTATACGAGAGGAATACGACGCCGTAAGCCACGAGTCTCTATCCCTCTTAGTTCCCGAGATATCGCCATTATGACGTCATCGGCTTCCCCGGCTTCCCTGGCTCAGAACCCCACTTTTACATTCTACTGTCGTGACATTGCTGAAAAATGTTAAAAAGGACGTTAAATCCTACTCTATCGCCCTTATCATCGCAATTGTCCATGCGATATTAAAGGTCGAACTTTTGTTCCTTTGAGGCTTCGGGATCTTAAAGGTTATACCAAATGACTCTATACTACTTTGCATTAAAACATACCCAGTAGTGTTCCAAACAACAAATTAGTATTTTTTTCTCGAATAATGTCGTCGAAGTGGGTTTTAGGACACGAATAGCACACATGTGGGGGAAAACGTATTGGAGCCGTGACCTCTGGTGCATGACGTCACAACCTGATTACGATTGCGCCGTAAACGTCATAGTCTATGACGTCGGGCGTTGTTACGAAATATTCACCCAACTGTGGGAGTTCTAGCGTGATGTCGCTGACATTTTGTCGTCACAACAGGCATTTGAGCGAGATCGTAATCAGGTTGTGACGTCTAGAGGTCAAGCGGACACAGCTTTCGCCGTTTTGAAAGGGGCATGAAATTGTCGCACTTTACTGCTGCTACTTCCAACCTTGGGCAGTTTGAAAACATACAAAAATGTAAACAAGTCAGGTTCGACGTGACGGCACTTAATATCGCAATCATAATTGAGCTGTAGATATCGTGACTTATAACGTTAGTAGTAGGGTATACGCTTTTCACCGCTCATTGACCTCAGAAATTTGCATAATTGGGACGGTCACGGGGCGGCTCTCGTCCAATCAGAAGCGAGTAAAATTTGACCTCAGAAATTTGCATATTGGGGGCGGTCACGGGGCGGCTCTCGTCCAATCAGAAGCGAGTAAAATTTGACTGGATGTATTCCTCCACGGTGATGTGGTGCTGGCGGTGATGCGGTCTGCCTCCGCGGAGAAAAAGTAGTCCCTAGACTGGAAATACGCTGCATGGTCCGATGGGGTGGGGTGGTTAAAATGGCGGCTGTGTGGTGTGGGGTGGTTAAAATGGCGGCTGTGTGGGGTGGGGTGGTTAAAATGGCGGCTGTGTGGGGTGGGGTGGTTAAAATGGCGGCTGTGTGGGGTGGGGTGGTTAAAATGGCGGCTGTGGGGTGGGGTGGTTAAAATGGCGGCTGTGTGGGGTGGGGTGGTTAAAATGGTGGCTGTGTGGGGTGGGGTGGTTAAAATGGCGGCTGTGGGGTGGGGTGGTTAAAATGGCGGCTGTGTGGGGTGGGGTGAGATTGGGAAATGGCGGCTGTGGGGTGGGGTGGTTAAAATGGCGGCTGTGGGGTGGGGTGGTTAAAATGGCGGTTGTGGGGTGGGGTGGTTAAAATGGCGGCTGTGTGGGGTGGGGTGATTAAAATGGTGGCTGTGGTTAATAGGATCAGTCTAGCATCTGTACCACCCTAGGGTCGAGCGTTTATTGTCCCGTGTATCTCCGCAGAAACTCAACAAACAAAATGGCGGCTCCAGGATGGTGTGGGGACGCCCTTCCCACATCACAGCATCGACCGTAGCGCCATCTGCACACATTGACGCAAGGGAGACAACTCGTGTGGCCGAGGGGTATGGACATAGCCGTTTTGGAGCTAGGGGAGTTACTACTGGCCCAGTGGGGTCGAGTGATGTATCAATGGGAAGCCTATGTGAGGGGGCATCTGATGGGCTGGGTGTGGGGTTGAACTAGCGTCATTCTGCGCATGCGCGGTGGCCCAAGGGTACGGAAATAGCCGTTTTGGAGCTAGGGGAGTTACTACTGGTCCAGTGGGGTCAGTGATAACCATCAATGTGAAGCCTAGGTGAGGGGGCATCTGATGGGCTGGGTGTGGGGTTTGAACTAGCGTCATTCTGCGCATGCGCGGTGGCCCAAGGGTATGGAAATAGCGATTTGGATCTAGGGAGTTACTACTGATTGGGGTCGAGTGAGAGTATCAATGAAGCCTAGGTGAGGGGGCATCTGATGGGCTGGGTGTGGGGTTGAACTAGCGTCATTCTGCGCATGCGCGGTGGCCCAAGGGTATGAAAATAGCCGTGTTGGAGCTACGGGAGCTACGAATGGTCCAATGGGGTCGAGTGAGGTATCAAAGTCAAGCCTAGGTGAGGAGGCATCTGACTGGACTAGTGGCTCGGCCGTTGTCACCATTCTGCGCATGCGCGGTGGCCCAAGGGTATGAAAATAGACGTTTTGGGATCGAGCGGGGTTTCTAATGGGCCGATGGGGTCGAGTGAGGTATCAAAGTAAAGCCTATGTGAAGGGGCATCTAATGGGCTGGGTGTGGGGTTGAACTATCGGCATTCTGCGCATGCGCGGTGGCACAAGGGTATGAAAATAGCCGTGTTGGAGCTAGGGGAGCTACGAATGGTCCAATGGGGTCGAGTGAGGTATCAAAGTCAAGCCTATGTGAGGAGGCATCTGACTGGACTAGTGGCTCGGCCGTTGTCACCATTCTGCGCATGCGCGGTGGCCCAAGGGTATGGAAATAGCCGTGTTGGAGCTAGAGGAGTCCCTGATGGTCCAATGGGGTCGAGTGAGGCATCAAAGTGAAGCATTCGTGAAGGGGCATCTGATGGGTTGGGTGTGCGGTAGGGATATCATTCTGCGCATGCGCAGACGCAATGCGGAGCTCTCGTCCAATTAGAAGCGAGTATTTCAAATCCGTCACAGAGCTCTCAGCCAATCAGAAGCGAGTATTTTGACCCGGTGCATTATGGGCCATATCCAAGATGGCGGCACGTTTGTTCAAGATGGCGGCACATCCGGTGTCGAAAACTGGCCATTTCGTGGGGATGTGGTCACCGGGGCGTGACCTTTGGCCATGTCTAGACTTGTACTGGGGTTTTTTTTCTCTACAATGGCGTTCACGTGGTGTGGTGGGTCTGCGCAAGTGTGTGACGTCACTTCCGGTTTTCACTAAAACGATCTCCAACTTTTCCGGCCCCGGCGGGCCCCGGCCCCCCACCGCAGCGCGCGCGCGCGGGTTCTCCGGCCGCAGCGCGTGCGCGCGCGCGGGTTCTCCGACAGTGCGCGGCATCACCGGCAGCGCGCGGATGCATATGCCATTGTGGAAAACCCCACAGACAGGTCAGTACATGCATTCCTATGATGTTCACGCATAATAAAAAGGATTGACCTGTAATCTGTGTTGTTGTTGTTGTTGTTGCTCCCTTTTTTGGACTAACCCATCAGAATAGTACGTATCACGGACTACACCCGACGTCTAGGCGCGCATGTGTGACCTGGTCTATAAAACACGTCCCTCTGTATCCTACACCTTCATTTCTACGGTTGCAGAGCCATGGCGGAGATTCAGCCCTATGCGACTCGCATTTTACAGCATGCCACCGTGGTGATTTCATTCACGGGTTACCGAGCAGTGGTCCGATCCATGTTTGCAGATGGCGACGACAACGAGGGACGACGCCAGATTCTCAACGAGTTCACAGAAGCGGTGCTCGAAAGAGTGCACTCGATGGAGAGGCGTGCCATCACTCACCACTACTGGACTATGACAGCCATCCTTGATGCTCGGGCTATGGACCACGAGCGCTCACGCCGGAACCAGCGACGACTGATTGGCCTCACACTAGTCTGTGCCCTATTGACCCTGGTGCTGTGGTATTGACAGTGGGACTATAAATACGAGGGTCAGACAGAGTGTGTGTCATTTACCCTTAGTCATTGGGTCAACCATGTCACCGAGAGACCTACCCATAAATACGAGAGACAGACAGAGTGTGTGTCATTCACCGTTCGACATTGGAGCAAGCATGTCACCCGTCCTACGAGCCATTCTGCCCCTTACACCCCGGGTGGGGTTACACGTCTATGAAGATAAAGTCACCCTGGTGGAAGACCGTAGAGATATTTGCTGGGCGCCCGCTGAGACCGTATCCAATACGGTTACGCTACCTCGTGACGGCTGGACCTTTCTTGGCCATGGTAAATGACCAGTCCAACTCGTCTGATGACCGCTTGATAAGCACTTCATCCACATCTACCACGGCATCTTCCAATGCAGACCATAGAGCAGGGTGAAGGGTAAAATGCACTGTACCTCCATCTAGCCGAGCCAATTGAGCAAAGAAAGGGCCGGCATCTTTCCCGGAGAGACCCACCACGTGTACTTGCAAAAATAATGTAAACACACCCACAGTGTACCCCAAAACTCCACCATCACAACGGGCACCTTCTTTTCAGACCTTTAAAAACCACCCTTGATCAGGACACCGCACATCTCCAGAGCCGTGACACGTAGCAAGTCAACGCGACGAACACGACGCCGGACACAACCACCCAAGGTCTGGAACACCTATTAAAACCAACAGCAGCAGCAGGACAGCTCAGTCGCCATGTTTTACCTCACCCTACCCAGTAACAGTTCGCTGGATGTGTTTCCTGACAACACCGTGGCCAAGTATGTGACTCAATTACCACAACCGTTGCATTTACCTGGCCGGTGGGAATGTGGACTGGTGGATATTCAGTACCCTTACTCGTGGTACAACGTGCGAACCAATGAAGTGTGGTACGAGGTGACCTACGAAGGAAAAGACACCCGACTCACCCTCCCCGAAGGCCAATACGATACTCCCAAGGAGTTCATCGGTGGGCTGTCAAGACTGTTGCATTATAAGGCTCTACGGCAGGTCACGAATAGTTCAAAACCCATCCAAGCCTATCCCTTCAAGAATCACGTGGACTTTGATTACAACGCACACAACGACAAGGCACAGCTTACCGTCACCGCCAACGCGAGTGTCGTACTGAGTCCTATCCTACAGCAAATGCTGGGTTTCGATCTACAAACGTTCGCTGGTCCCACCGAACACCATGGCGAGATCCCGATGGATATGAAGTCGGGTATGTACGGACTCTACGTCTACTCGGACGTTGTGGACAACCACATCGTGGGCGATATCAACACACCTCTGTTACGGGTGGTACCCATTAAAAATAAGTATGGCGATCAAGTCACCCACAGTTTCACCCACATGCTCTACCTGCCTGTACGACAAACCCACATCAACACGATCACGGTGGATATAAGAGATGACACGGGACGACCGGTGGCATTCGAACGCGGGAAAGTGGTGCCGACACTTCATTTTCGACAAGCACGTGCTCCCCACTTTGTATAATGAAGGTGCCTTACGAGTGCGATGCACGCAGCTATATGGACTATTATGCCCAACAGGCCGGGGGTGGCTTTCCGGTGTTTAGTGGTGCACGCATGCAACGTGGACATGGACTGGGGAACATACTCGGCAGCATCGTCAAAACGTTCCCGCCCTTGGTGACGCGTGGGGTGAAAGCAATCGGCAAACAAGCGGTACGCAGTGGACTGCAAGTGGCCGGTGATGTCTTGGGGGGTACAGCACCCAAAGAAGCCTTGAAACGGCGGGCCAAAGAAGCGGGAGGCGTCTTGGTGGCCAAAGCACAACGCACCGTAGGGAATAAAAGAGTTGCCCCACCGAGACCACGCACCAGTCGACGACCGACCCAGCGACGACGCACATCGAAGACCCGGGATATCTTTTCTTAAAACATGTCCTTGATCCACGCCGAGTCCTGCCCCTCCACCAACAGTGAATTTGATTTGTGGGCCGTGCCGCCCACACAGACCAGTGCCGAACAAGGATTATGGGTGGAGCATCTCCCGCTGTCCAGCATCAACGCAACAGGGCCCATCGAGTTCACCATCAGTAATGCGGATACGACCTATGTGGATTTAGCCCATACCTACTTGTATGTGAAAGCCAAGATCGTCAGTGGAGATGGCACCAGAATCGTCGACCAAGCAACGGTGGGCCCGACGAATCTCTGGCTGCACTCGATGTTTCAACGAATTGGATATATTTCTCAGCGACAAACTCATCAGTGACTCGACCAACTGCGTACCCCTATCGAGCCTACATCGAGACGCTGTTGTCGCATGGGCGAGAGGCTAAAAAATCTCAACTGACAGCCGCTTTATTCTACCAGGACAAAGCCGAGCACATGGGCGCAGAGAACGACAATACGGGATATAGCAAACGGAAGGCTTTAACCGCGAACGGCGTCTCGGTGGATATGATCGGTCGACTGCACGCAGACATGTTCATGCAAGACCGATACCTCTTGAACAAGATCCCCATCAAAATCCGACTGACACGGGCGCCTCCGACCTTCGCCTTGATGGCCACTAACGTAGAGGCGCATGTAGCTGACTATAAGATTGTCATCGAAGACGCAGTCCTGTATGTCCGAAAAGTGAAACCGAATCCAGCCGTTCAATTGGGACACATGAAAGCATTGGAAACAAAACCAGCCCAGTACCCTATCCGACGTGTGCAAACCAAAGTGTTCTCCGTGTCTGCTGGAAATATGAGCGCCAACAAAGACAACCTGTTCCTGGGGAACTACCCAAGCGATTGATCCTGGCCTGTGTGGAAAATACCAGTTTCAGTGGAGCCTACCCAGAGAATCCGTTTGACTTTAAACATTTGGGCATTAATTTTGTGGCCCTGCATGTGGATGGACAACAGGTGCCAGCCACCGCCTTAACCCCGAACTTTGGGCGCGCGAATTTCATTCGAGCCTATCAGAGCCTGTTTACAGCCACCGGTCAAATCAACCAGGACGAAGGGAATTTCATCAGTCGGGAGGACTACGCGAACGGATACACATTGTTCTGTTTCGATCTGACCCCACCTTAGAGAACGACCATCAGCTGGCCCTGGCCAAGCAAGGCAATTTACGGTTGGAAATCCACTTTCAACGAGCCCTCCGGAGCACCGTCAATGTGATCTGCTACGCCGAGTTTGACAACATCATTCAAGTGGACAAGGCGCGCAACGTGCTGTGTGACTTCTCCACCTAACATGGATACAGAACAGATAACCACCGTGCGGGAGAATGACCCAGAGACACGTATGATGTTTCAAGGGGTGTTCGCCCGAGATGTGTTCCCATTAGACCGTGTGTATCCTGCTGCTTACGTTCTCAACACGGACCCGATGGAGCGACCCAGTGAACACTGGGTGGCCGTGTACTTGACAGAACAGCAGGGCGAATACTTTGACCCGTACGGCCTGCCACCCCTCCATCCCGATTCCAGCAGACTTCATGGATCAAGGCACAGAGACGTGGTGTTGGAACAGTCAAACGTTGCAAAGCACGACCAGTAGCGTGTGCGGACAATATTGCTTGTTTTACCTGTACCATCGATGCCGGGGAAGACCCTTATCTACCATTGTACAGATGTTTGACGAGTACCCCAAGGCTGAGGACCGAGATGTACTCGTCGTATATGACTGGGCCGCCCATCATTTCAATGTACAAGTCCCGTTCTGGGCTTGAATTCTTTCAATGTACACACGCCCGCTGTTCTGGGCTTAAGCTTAAAAGCCCCCTGTTCTGGGCTTCAGTTTACAAGCCCCCTGTTCTGGGCTTCAGTTTACAAGCCCCTTGTTTTGGGCTTCAGCTATCACCGGAGTATAGAGAGAGCCCCCATTACCGTCACCCAACGCAATGAAGCCCAAGTCCGGCGTGTGTTGTACCCCAGGCCATCGCAGCGAACGACGAGAGCGGTGTACAAGGTCGGGGACCCTGTACGGATCAGTTAAGTCAAGGGCAAGTTCGAGAAAATTTACTTGCCCAACTGGAGCGATGAGCGCTTCCTGATTAAACGGCGCCTACCCCGACAGCGGCGAATCTATGAACTGGAAGATCTTCAAGGGGAACCGTTGCTAGCGACGTTTTACGAGACGGAATTACAGCCTGTCGTAAAAACACAGCAAGACTACTACACGATGGAGCAGATTTTGAAAACGGAACGTCGACGTGGCAATCTGTTTCATTTCCTCAAATGGCAAGGCTGGCCCAGTTCTTTCAATTCCTGGGTCGCGGCCAGCCAGGTGAAACGACTATAAAGCCAGACACCACTGCCGTCCTCCTTCATTCCACGTCCGACCACAGTGCTATGGACCAACAGCAGCTGTCTCTGAACACAGCGTCTCCCAAAACGCGCAAAGGGCAAGTGGGCTTTGTCGTGATAGTGCTAACCCTGCTGAGTGTGCTGTACGGAGGTGTGTTTTACGACGTAGCCTATGTCAGCACGTTACTTAACCAATTGAGAACACCAGCCACCAGCGAAGCCGGTCTACAGAGAGCACCAGTCAACCCCGTATCGAGCCCAGTCACCACCACCACCACATCCCGTGTACAAGCCACGTCGAGCTCCACACCAAGCTCTACACCTACACCAAGAACACCCACTACGTCTCAAGACCCACCGGATTTCATCCCTCACAGTGAACAGACAACGACCACCGACGTTGTACCCACCCCCATCATCATCCCTGACAGTGTACAGACAACGACGACCGACGTTGTACCCACCACCACTCCAGTTCACTCGTACGAGATTTACAAGAGCGGGTTACCGCGACAACGGATACACCTCGAACCATGGACCCACGGTGGCAGCATCCCTTCACGTGTCTCATCGCAGGACCGACGGGCTCCGGCAAAACGCACTTCGTCCGGAAGGTCCTTCAACACGCCGACAGCATGATCACCCCACCTATTGCCCGAGTCGTGTGGTGTTACGGAGAATGACAGGCAGCGTATGCAGCAACGCCCCACATCACGTTCGTGGAAGGCCTACCACCACGTGTACTTGCAAAAATAATGTAAACACACCCACAGTGGCGCCCCCAGCTGGGATGTGTGTGTGTGTTTGATGATGGAGATAATAAAAAGAATGAATACCACAGCAGGGTTGCCTTTGTCTCTGAGGTGGATAAAAAGGGCAGAGTTGTGGGTTCTGGCATTGGTTGTACATGATGTCTGCGCGAGTACGGAAGCACGCTCCCACGCTCCGTGTATTGAAGACGGCCCCACCCGAGTTGGTCCGAACCATTGTACGCGGTGCGGACCCTGACCTTATACGCTGTCTGTGCGAGATCGGGTACAATCTGTTAAAAGGCAACGTACCACTGACTCCGGCTCAAAAGACCAAGTTGGCCAAGCATAAGACAGGTCTCCGAACCCTAGTCCATAAGCGGGTCCCACAAACACAAAAGAAAAAGGTGTTACAGAAAGGCGGCTTTCTCGGGGCCATCTTAGCACCGTTGGCCGCTTCCGTGTTGAGTCCAGTATTGGGTGGACTCTTCGGCCGACAATGAACCACACGAAAAAAATGGTCCTCGTCGAACCACGGTTGCTTCAAAACCTCCAATCGCCCTACCCTGTGCCACCTACGGTGAAGACCATAAACAGCCTCGATGGAGAGATGCAACAGATCTTACAGAGACCGGGGTTAAGCGACAGTGAGAAAGTACAACGGTACAATGAGACGCTTCAACGGTACATGACGTTCATGGACCAATACGAAACCTTCTCTACCCCACCACCACCACCACCACCACCACCACGTGACACACCGCCGACCTCAGCACCCCTCCAACAGCCGCCATTACCAGGGGTAGCACCCACAGCCCCACAGTGGGTGGAAGACGAAGTGCTGAAGAGTGTACCTGCATCGTTCAAGAAACAAGCTGGCCTGGTATTACAACGGATGAAACAGAATTCTAACATGACTTGGAATGATAAAGGCGAACTACTGATACAGAATCAGGTGGTTCCCGGCACCCACATGACGGGTTTAGTGAATGACCTGATGCATAAACGCAGGTCGCACACGGATCCTCGAGGATGGGAGGTCTTCGCTCAAGGCTTGAAAGACATGCATGTACCACAGGAATTGGTGGGGAACCCCCACCGCTGGGCCTTTATGCAGCAAACCCAGCAATCGCCGAGTCGTGCACCACGACTCTCACCACAACCTTCTTAGGAATCCGAATGGGAACCGGAGTCACCCCCCAAAACTCCACCACCATCACAACGGGCACCTTCTTTTCAGACCTTTAAAAAACCACCCTCGATCAAGACACCCCACATCTCCAGAGCCGTGACACGTAGCAAGTTAACGCGACGAACAGGACGCCGGACACAACCGCCCAAGGCCTGGAACACCTATTAAAACCAACAGCAGCAGCAGGACAGCTCAGTCGCCATGTTTTACCTCACCCTACCCAGTAACAGTTCGCTGGATGTGTTTCCACA
>JAVTVY010034429.1:0-14705 GCA_036873755.1 Hanleya hanleyi
AGGATTAGCCATTTAACTGATATCTTGCTAAGAAATTTTCTTAAACACGTTAAAAGTTATGTATGGGATGATTTAGATTTTTTGAATCATTTGCCCACTGAAGTGAACGTTGATACTAAAATGGCCACTTTCGATGTTCACAGCCTATACAGCAGTACCCCACATGATTTGGGATTAGAAACCATCAACTACTGGCTCGTTAATCATCCAGACACTCTCTATGACCGATTCTCTAAAGATTTCATTTTAGATAGCATAAAATTCATTCTGCTCAATAATTCATTTTGTTTCAATAACACTCACTACTTGCAGGTTTTGGGGACTGCCATGGGTACAAAAATGGTCCCCGTATATGCAACCCTAGTTATGGGCTATTTAGAAATAAGCCTTTACAAAAAAGTTAAAGCAGCTCATGGAGAAAGTTTTGGCTATGAATTTAAAAAAGGATGGAAAAGATATATTGACGATTGCATCATTTTCTGGCTTTTTGCAAACGGACCTGTCGAGACTTTACATGAACTCCGGAATTCTTTGCATCCAAATATATCGTTTACTATGGAACAAAATGACAGAGAGATACCATTTTTATATTCTCGTTATCAAATCTGGAACTTCTATTAGTACTGATATATATAGAAAACCCACGGATACGCAGCTTTATCTCCATTTCAGTTCTAATCACCCTAGACACACCGGGGAGAATATTCCGTACACATTAGCCAGACGGGTGTGTACTATTATTTCAGATATTTTGGTCCGAGGCCAACGAGTTATGGAATTGAAATCAGCTTTACGGCAAAGAGGCTATCCGGAAGACCTTATCGATAGAGGGATTAGGAAAGCAACCACTCATCCGCTTTGTGAATGGAGACAGCCTTCCCCAAAAGTTGCTAGTAGAAACCTGATTCCTTTTGTCACCACCTACAACCCCAATAATAATAACGTGTTTCCCGTTATGATGAATACCTTAAGTCTGCTGAATAACAGCCCTAGAATGAAAGATATTATCTCAAATTCGACAATTATCAACAGTAAAATACAGGCCCCAAGCTTGAAGAAAATATTTACGCGGGCGCAGTTTTCAGATACTGGATTGGATACACGGGTCTCGAAATGTAAAAAAATCGAGGTGTGGTGCATGTATTCATATTATAGAGGTGCCTAGTATCAGGTTCACTCATCAAGATTATGATTTTAAGGTCAAATTCAAAATGTCATGTGATTCGAAATTTGTTGTCTACGCTCTTGTCTGTGCGAACTGTGGAAAACAATGTATCGGGCAAACAACTGATTTACGTTCAAGATTAACAGTACACAGACAGGAGATCAATAATGCGAACAATTGTTTTCTGCCAGTGAGCCGGCATATCAGAGAATGCGCTTTGCACCTATCCCCTTCGTTTAAGGTTTTTCCTTTTTAACAAGTACCTGAGGGTAATCAGTCATTGTTAGATGTCAAAGAAATACTGTTTATTGACAAAATGCGCCCACCTCTCAATGGTAGCCACAGGCCTTAATCCTTTTCACTATCTATGAATCAGCTAGTATTATAATTTAGCTTACTAGCTTAGTTTCTTGTTCTCCCTTGTATAGCTTAATAATGTATAGAAAATCTATGGACAAGATTAGCATGTCTTAACTTGTGTAACCATAGATTTGTTGCTTGGCTTGGGGACAACGTACACACGTTACGGTATACATAACCCCATGTCATTGCAACTGTACAATATTCCTTGAAAATAACGCAAAGTTCGAAACTGCAGTCGGAATAGAATGATGTAGAAAGTCAAGAAGGCTATTTGTTATTTTTTCTTATATACATTCTCCACATCAGAAGACCGTATATATATATGGGGTCGTCAATACAGGGACATAACTATGTGGAAAATAACCGAAAGAAAAAAAATATATACAGTGCACATCTACAAGGTACTAAACATCTGCCTTGTAAGTTTCAAAGTTTTCCATTGAATATTAATCGAAATATGGGAGGGACAAGCACATATTGACGTTGACGATAAAGGGCTATAACTCAGGCGAAAATTACCGAAACCCACAAACAAAACTGACAGTGCACATCTGCAAGGTGCATCAGCTGCCATGCAAGTTTCGAAGGCTTCGATCAAATAGTATCCTATATATGGTCCGGAAGTTTGGCTACACGGACGGACGGACCGACCGCGGAAGTGTGATTGCTATATGCTATATACCTATCACCAACTCGAGCTTTCCCTGGAAAGCCCCAGTGTGGCTATGTACGGAAGGCCAGAAGGCTCCGCACCACTCTCATAACTCGCTTGGCAAACAAGAAGGTAACCAGTGATCGAGCGCTTTGTGGCAGAGGGGATGTGGCTTAAACCATATTCGCCCTGCCGTATGGACTCTCTTCTTTCAGATTAAATAAGTAAACAAGTCATGTAGTACGATTTTCCAATGATCTCTTTCTTTCCTATGTCTATTACTGATATATAATACGGTTTACAACATCCCAATTTCCATATATACATACAAAAGTCACTTACAACAAGTCACCCTCCTAATTCAGGGTCATATCAGAACCTTAATTATTGTAGTATACGAATTAACTGACCTGTTAATCTAGTGCTCTTGTCCCTTTTTATCCTTTCCTTGTGGTCCCTGAAACCTCTTAACCGATGCCAAGTTTGTCCATACTTGGAAACCTGGAAGTCTGTATAAGTACACTAGTTTACGTTTCAGCTGTTCCCCAACAGTGTGCCCGGCAGAAAAGTCCCTGATTTTAGCCCACTGTCTATCTTTATAGTGGTCAAATGCCCTAGAGCCTTTCCTATTCTTCGGGATGTCGTCATTTCCATGCTCACCCATTGGTCAAATATTTGCTCATCTTTCTTTCTGTATTGATTTGGGAATCAGACATCAGACCATAAATGGAGGACAGTCCTTTTTTTCCTGACTCCAGTGTAATCTGGCTTATTGACAAATTACTTGTCAAGGTCCTATTAAATTACACCTGGAGTAATACTAACACGACAAGGTTATATCTCACTATTACGGTGCTATCAGTTCCATCAGTTTAGAATATTCCGTGAATAGACTTATTTTCACCTTCCGTATTTTTAACTGAAAGTAATTAATGAACCATAGCCGTTTGAGATTCACCTGCCTGTGTTCTTTTTTATAACACCAGCTTAATGTGAAAATGCATTTAACACACAATCATTACATGAAAATATTTCTGTTTGTGAAATCATTACTGTCGTGCATTAACCCTGGTGAGAGTTCGTATAATTTAACCCAGGTCGTATACGTTAGCCCAGTTTATCCTGGTATCTTAAAGCAAATAGGATTTTCCTGTTTTGCCCCAGGCGTCGCAATAAATCAGATATCATCAGGTTTGTATGACAATTGTTAGACGCTATAAGAGTCCTCAGAGAGTCTGGACGCAAATCGACTTATTACTTGCCACTCAGTTATTAGCACACTTTGTTTTCTGGTTTATCCCCTTTTTGGAATAAAGTTTCAAGTCGATAATTTTACACCTATACAATATACCCCAGGGGCAACGAATTTGGACCCCACCAAATTGCATAACCTGCGGGTGGAGGTCAGCTGACATGAGAAGACCGATACAAGATAAGGAATAAATAAAAAAAAATGGGCATGGCAAGATAAGAGTATACATTAAAAATATTGGTGTAGGTATCTGTCTGAGATATATGTACCCTACCACCATAGATTAAAAGATAGCCCTCTGGATGCGGCGCAGCAGGTGGAAAGGACTCCATCCTTGCACTTGAAGAACATCAGGTAGGGTGGAATCTCAGCGTTTGGAGATTACCCGTGGTGGAGCAAATGTTTTTCGTGTGGAAATTGCTCTTCCCGGAAGATCTCAGGTGTGGAGATCGGCCAGTCCCTCGTGGAGTCGATGCGTAGACTGGAACAGGAGTGAAGGGTTATAAGCCGACTATACTGCTTAAAATCGTTGTGAAAAAAACGTGACATGAGCACAACGAGTACCATTAAAAGAAGAAGAAAATACCGGAACCAACAATATAGTTTGGTTTGGCCTGAAACGACATGTATACAGCGATAAAACTTGAGTAGGCCGTTTCGACAATTACAGACATAAAGAATCAATATTACACGACATGAAACAACATATGTGAAAAACAGAGAAGGTCAGTGTAAATCTAATCTACCCCGGGTATGCTACACTGCTTGTTGGCAATACACCGCGGCCAAGTGCGCTGACATCTTTAACGCGGTAGAGACAAAATGCCCTGGAGGAGGAAATATAAAACGTGTTCAGGCGTGTGAGCATGGACACGCGTCAGGCACTCTCGTGTAACTAAATTAGAGAGAGCACAAGTTGGTTGTCTACTGCATATGTTATCTTTATATAACTGCCTGGCTAATGTGAAAGATATCAATTTGAGCCTCAGGACATGTTTGTTAAAACAAGGATGAATTAGACCTAGTTATTCCATATTATACATCGCTATGCCGCCAGACAGAAATGGCTGTCTGTACGACGAATGGAATACAGGGACCATACGCCAACAGCAAGATATCATCACTAGATCGAAGCATGAATATTTGCTACAGATTAATTAGAAAGACACATATCAAAACAGTTACAGTCCAACAACTTTTAGAGGACGCTCAATTTTTTCCATCAAAGACGACCGTGCTGTTGGGATGTAGTTCCCTGCGGGTGAGTGATATAACACGTTATTATTGAAAATCTGTATCATTATACCTTAGAAGTTCCAAGTAAATAGATCTAATGGTAATCGAATCATACATGTATATGAACTTGCTTATATGTAAACGAACAAATCGATATACAAATTGTGGTTTATCTAATAATTTCTCTGTTGGTGCCGTGCAGACCAAAGATTGTTCCTGTTACCAAAAAGACAGCCGGTCATTGAATTTTAGACGCTGCTGATGGAAACACAACTCCAAGAAAGTGCACCAAGCCCCGAACTAGAAAATGCGAGCATATGCCAGTTGAAGATGTCAGTTCCAGTTGTGACAAAATGACAGAAATTGTTCTGAATTGTGTTACGTTCCTGAGATGGACGAGAACAAATCGAAAGGTGTGTTCAAGCAGAGGGGCCAAGTTAAATTCAAATGGCCACTGCAACGAAAAGAACACGGTTGACAAATGGACGACTTCTATCAATCAAAAGGTGGTACATACAATAATCTTGGACATACGAGAATCTGGTATGCAGAAGAGAATCGTCGGCTGGCGAGGCATTTACACTACAAGATGTAATCTAGGGCACCTTGGGGAAAAAAATTGTAGTGAACTAACATACCACTTGGAGTGTTCAAAACCCGAAAATTCAAGGAGAACCCATGTGATAACACAATGCAGTGTACATATATAGTAAGAAAATTGTCTTATTTGAAACATGTATGCAATACATGATGGTGAGAAATACTTATTAATTCCTTGAATATTATATAATAATGGAATACTAAGTTACTAGACGAACAGCGATGAAAGCTAAAACAGGTAAGTGTTGTTTTTTTTGTTTTTTTCCCCATGTATTTAATATACATACATATAGGTAATTTACTCCATGGCTGAGAATAAATCATGACAATCATATTGCTGCCCGTTGTTGTATTTACACTCAGTATAACTCCAAGTACCAGTGGTTATAAAGTACTATGCCACATTTTTGTTGCATTAAGTTTACATGTTATTTACCCCGAAAGGCAAAACAATCAAAAAGAGATAATATCATACATAAAAATTATTTGTGTGTCCCTTTGAGGGGCGAAGGACCGAACTCGGGACATCGTATCCATAGAAGAGAAGACGCATCAAGTTTTAGGCCTGTTAAAATATTGCAGAACACCGTCACCAAAGTCCAAAACATTTACAAACCATCATTCACCATGTATGACGAAGATAACCATTGATTTTGTTTGTTTCTGGTGCCTGTCAAGTAAAGGCATCGTACGTCCAATAATGAAAACATCTAAAAGTTATAATATACGTCATACATGCAATTTTGAAGCGTTTTTATCGCGTGACATGATTTTAAAACAAGGACTTATACATGTATTTGATGGCTGTGTGACAGCTCTGGGTTACGTCCATAATGTCGCTCACGTGAAGAATTACAATACTTTTCCCAACGTGGGTGCCACTAGACATCACCAAGTAATATTCTAGGTCCAAAGAAGTAAAAGCGCATATGTATAAAATACCCTTTGCACCGAAAATCGACTGTGCCGAAACAGATAAAACACAACAAACCTTGGATATTCCAGTACCAAATAACCAAATGGGATAAATATTTATTCACGTACAAATATATATATATATGAATGAATTATTTTCGGGTTTCTAATTTTGTATAATTTAGTTGTTGTTGTGACTTTAGAGAATTTCCATTCCTTTTGAGTTAAGCTTTAGAATATGAAAAGGAGACGGGACAACAATCTGGTTTCATTCGTGGAACCAGGGTTCCTCAAATTTCAGACTTCTGGTAGCATGGCGTGCATAACTGGATTCCAAAAACTGAGTTGTAAATCTACTGTCTCAAATTTCACTATACAATTCTCGCATACCTCTATATAGGCATTTGGATTCGATACATACCAAAAGATAAATTAGTGTACTGCACATAACTTAGTGACACATCTTTGGAATATCATTATGTAGTACAAGAATCATTGAAATTTGTTGAACGGTTCTCTCTTGCTGAACACAGATCTAGTCTATGTATACTTTTATTCCTTCTAATAATTCGGCGTCAATGCAATTATATGAAGTAGGCCTGTAGAACTTGAACGCGGAAATTATTTAATGGACGACGGCTGACTATTGTATGGAGTTATATCTGATGAGCTTCAACTTCAAGAGATAACAGAATACGGGAACAAACCTGTAAAATCAATAAGACGATATTAATCTTTCCACATGAATAGTCATAATGAACCACGGCAAATGTGTTGGCGAGAATTAGAGTCATATCGAATAACATTGAGCGCCCTGCAGTGCACTCAACGCCATCCCATAGACCGACTCTTATCAGCAGCCAATTTGTGGAAGTCGAACATTGCTAAATGTGACATGTACAGTACCACACCAGCCACGCCAGTATCCTCGTCCCGATCTGAAAAAACCCATAACAATACTCTATAATCACATTTTCGTAATTTATTCTCTCTGTTGTATCAATAAATATAGATATAGGTCCCCACTGGACTCATAAATGTCACGAACATTCATTCTCAATTATATTCAGAACAGCAAAAACTGAATCGTCAATATCATCATCTCTTTAAGTGAAACTTAAAATGGCTGTTCTGGGCACAACGGCGTCGCAAAGTACAGAACAGAGCCACGTATCTTGGCTTGAAATGTCGTCACACTGCAACCTCAACGCTACCTCCAACAATTTCAATTCGTAAATGTTATCATCAAACATCAGATATCTCATAAACATCAAAATGCACTGCCGTAATCGTCAAATACTTCAATTCCTCATTGTCAAATATTTTCATTACTCAATTCATATTTCACAAACTCGACATCTCATTTATTACAACTTCATCATATCAGCTTGGGGGAGCGACCCGCCAGCGTACGGTCAAAATTCACCGTATATCCAGTAGGAACTATTATTTTATCTCAGACACTCTTCAATGATTCCGTGATTATTACAACTTTGGATTTGTTTCACTTCACCCCCAGGTAAGAGAATCACTTAAACATGCTAAACAACATTTTATAACCTGTCATTATGGGATGAAATCAATTCATGTCGGTTTCTCTTAGTATACTCTACTTTACTGACAAGAGACGATTCTCCTTCAACAAATCTATTGAGAGGACACAATTATGACTCGTGCAACGATATCTCCTTAAATTCTCCTGTTTTTTTTTTAATGTTCCCTAATACATGTATCTTTTAAACAGTCATTCCGCATTCACAGTTAACTCGATTAAGTCAAATTCATCTGAACTAAGATGTTTCTCCTTATGACTTGCTACAATAAGCGCTTGATCAATACCATCCAGAACCCTAATCTAACTGGACAATCTTACAGTTTAACAAAATATAGCCTATAGCTTCCAAACAGTCGTGTTAGCATACATAATTTGATCCTTATCGATTGGGTTATTAACCTGATACGGTATAGACCAGATAATGTAATTGCCAGAGCGTTTGATTCGACGAGGCCGACTATATCCAATGTTGAAAGACCATCGCTATATTAACCTATGGATGAGTCACAATTCACTCTGCGCTCAATCTTCATTTATATGCAATCGATATTCCAGCTCAGGGAATGGTACTAGCCTAAAGCAATTATTAAACGTGAATTAATCCCATCTTGCTTCTCGTAAAGAGCCCAACATCAAATGCTCGTATAGATCTCTATGCCAACGTCCGTACTATCAATACTTTATGTTGACACATTGCTCTGTACGAAATGTTTCACATTCACGTAAACAGATAAGTACGTCGTTAATCATTGTCGTCAGACTTCGTAAGTTAAGTCTTCATTTCACTAATTCACTTCTCTAATTTGTATTCAAATTCTACATTAAATATTTCATTACTCATCATTTCTCTGATGGCTCATTAATTCCATTATTTAAACATGTCGTGTTTCCATAGTTATCACGGACAGGCAGGGTACCCTGAAATAGTTTAAACAGACCTTTATCCATGGTCAAAATCATCACTATACTTCAACTATCATTGGGAATTTCTAATCAATCTATCTCTATTATTAATTCAATCTTACATTATTGGTTCTTTGATTTCTCTCCTAGTTTGTAAAATTTCTGAACGGAAATTACAACTCGGGTAGTCAGTCTGTAGGTGGATTGCCACCTCACTAGAACATAACAACCGCCCTCATTAATATACACATTAATCAACGAGGATAGGAGAAGAGGTAATTCATCCCTGGTGAGTCATTAGTCTATTAAGTCCTTAAACATAAACTTTTGGAGCTTGTCTTAAAATACGAACATTTTTCTCTGTAATTATTTCTTTATCTTTTACAGACAATTCATCTTCAGGAACCCATGTCCCAATTTTTGTGTTTGCCTGGTCTTCATAAATGACATAATAATGAATCTTCCCATTTTCATCTTTCTTTCCTTTCAAGACGTCCTCAATTGTCCTAATTTTATTTTGCAGTAATTC
Source organism: Hanleya hanleyi (assembly GCA_036873755.1). Lineage (NCBI taxonomy): Eukaryota > Metazoa > Mollusca > Polyplacophora > Lepidopleurida > Hanleyidae > Hanleya > Hanleya hanleyi. The sequence continues at coordinate 9,171 of JAVTVY010034429.1, forward strand.
TTCATCAGTCGGCCTGGGAACCATGGGCGCTACTATTTCTTTCCCTGAAGAATATCCCTGTTCCACAGCCATATCTTTATTTCGAATTGGTTGACTGACATTTTCAAGAACTTCCCGGTCATGAACTTGAACAGGTTGAACAATGTCTTGAGTCTGTGCAGACTCGTCAACCTGGGGTGGAGGTGTCACTCCTATTTCTATTCGTTTGCCCAACGCCAAGCGTTTTGGTGGGCTCACTTTTTTATAATCATAAAAATACATACTTCCACCAGATCGATAATAACAGCGGTACTTCCGTACTCTAGCAGGCTTTCTTCCCCAGTTTCGGTTCTGATGTTGGTTTATGTAATATACATGCCCCCTAGAAGTTCTATTTCGCATGTCGTCGCTATATAGCTGAAATATTGCTGAATGCGACGTTAAACCCTAATTCTCTCTCTCTCTCTCTCTCTATTTCGCATGTTCCCATTTTGACGTCCATACCCCTGATAGCGTTCATTTGGTCTCTGGTTATATTGATAACCTTGGTTTTGTCTGTGGTTATTTTGATAAGGCATTGATCGACATTCTCGAGCCATGTGTGTCTGCAAGTCTTTTCTTAAAGCCGCGAGCTGCCTCTTAAGTTCATCTAATTCCACTCGCAAATTTGCCTCAGATGCATTGTCTAAACATGCTATTTGTGGTTGTTTTGCTGATGCTATCTGAGTAGCGATTTCGGCCCACTCGGCGCATTGGACAGTGGTCTCCAAATCGGCAGAATTTGCATGATGACCTGACACCCGATTTCAGGTCGCAATCCTCGTATGATCTGTAACTTGGCCACACCATGTGTTTTCCCTAGTCGGCAGGCTAGTTCGAGTACCGAGTCAATAAACACACTAGTCGCCTGTGACGAACCCTGTTTCAAGGCATGAAAACGTCAGTTCAAGTTTGAACATTTGCCGTATGTTCATATATTTATTTTCAAGTGCTTGGCGCAATCTCGGCCAATCCTCGCGCTGGGCGTCCGGCAAAAGTGTACACCACACTTCCGCAGCGTCTTTAGTTAAGAGCTGAAAATATTGTACCTTTTGATCATCATGAATACCATTTAGGTTGAGAAAATTCTCAAATTTTCGGAGCCAAAGTCTGGCGTCTTTGTGCGCGCTACCACGGAATTTCTCGGGAAGTGTGAGATCTATCATAGCCATAGCTAATTCTTGAGCTGGATCATGAGGTGCCTGTGCTAACACGAAATTTCCCAATGGCTCCTCAAGCTTTTCTAATGGTTCCTCAAGTTCTTCTTCCTGAACTACATTATGTATTAAGGGCTCTTCAAGTTCTGCTCCCTCAATTACATTATTTATTGCATTGTCATTAAGGAGTATTTGCGGTGCGTCAGCCTCTATAACCTGATCAAGTGCATGATCCGCATTTAATGCCCCCTGATCAAAAGGGACCTCCTCGTCGCGTACAATAATATCTGGTCCATCTATTTTCATTAACAAGGGAATATCTCTATCATCATCTTTTTCGTTAATGAAAGCCGCAGGAGGTGAGGCAATTGGGGACAGGGAACGTGTAAACGTGCCGCTACACAAACGCACACAGGCCACACGCCAAGAATTATCTAGTACCGATAGGCACATTTTTCCTTTAACATCATTACAAACTCTCGCCCACATCGTACTTGGTGTCAATTCAAATACCGTATAACCAAACAATGCCAAAGCAATAACTAACAGAACAAGTAACAGACACAGTAACTGAGAAATCATAATCGTTATTTCAAAAGAACTAATTTCTAGGATATTGCACGGTCACGGCAAAAATCGCAAAACCAATCCACCAATCTGCCCGGGAGCCTTTCCTATTCTTCGGGATGTCGTCATTTCCATGCTCACCCATTGGTCAAATATTTGCTCATCTTTCTTTCTGTATTGATTTGGGAATGATGTCATCAGACCACAAATGGAGGACAGTCTTTTTTTTCCTGACTCCAGTGTAATCTGGCTTATTGACAAATTACTTGTCAAGGTCCTATTAAATTACACCCGGAGTAATACTAACACGACAAGGTTATATCTCACTATTACGGTGCTATCAGTTCCATCAGTTTAGAATATTCCGTGAATAGACTTATTTTCACCTTCCGTATTTTTAACTGAAAGTAATTAATGAACCATAGCCGTTTGAGATTCACCTGCCTGTGTTCTTTTTTATAACACCAGCTTAATGTGAAAATGCATTTAACACACAATCATTACATGAAAATATTTCTGTTTGTGAAATCATTACTGTCGTGCATTAACCCTGGTGAGAGTTCGTATAATTTAACCCAGGTCGTATACGTTAGCCCAGTTTATCCTGGTATCTTAAAGCAAATAGGATTTTCCTGTTTTGCCCCAGGCGTCGCAATAAATCAGATATCATCAGGTTTGTATGACAATTGTTACACGCTATAAGAGTCCTCAGAGAGTCTGGACGCAAATCGACTTATTACTTGCCACTCAGTTATTAGCACACTTTGTTTTCTGGTTTATCCCCTTTTTGGAATAAAGTTTCAAGTCGATAATTTTACACCTATACAATATACCTCTCTAAGTAGTTTGAAGTTTTTTATTCACCACAGGATATATGACAGTATACAACCATTTCTGACAAATAGAGGCGGGAATAAAATCCCAATGGGCTTGTTCTATCCCTAGATATATATGTTTTATAGTTGCCCAGGTTAACAAAATACTTGGTGAATTACATGTAATGACGATCGGGGGCAGATGACTAGCAGTCGCACACAGCGAGAACAAGTTAGAGCTGAAGTAGATGGGTTTTTAACTTTGCTTTGAATAGTGATCAAGACTGGATGGATTTAAGCATTGAAGGGAGATTATTCCGGAGTACAGTCATGTTCCCCCCCTGTCATGTCCCCCCCCACGTCCCATTCCCCCCTGTCATGTTCTCCCCCTGTACATATCCCCCCCTGTCATATTCCCCCCTTATATTTACTTGTCCATATAGCTGTTGTGGGTTAAATATTTAGGTAATTTTTTCTTCCAGTAAAATAATGCCGATTTTTATTTATCATAAACTGTTACAGGAAAAGACAAATGTTGTTTTTTTAATGTAATTCCATCAATAAATTATTTTCTTCACAGAAGCTTCTTAAATTATTATATATTTATTAGCCTCCTATTGATTGGAGATTAACTGGTACGGGTGAGTTTATGATTAGAATTTTGAGATTAAACCATCTTCTGTGTGAGCAGGTAATCCCTTAATCTTCAGGTAAGTCAAAATGCAAGGGTTTCAAAACTGCATCTCAGGTTGGGGAGGGGGGTAGTCAACCTGCTAACAATTGGTTGTAGGTGTGAAAAGAATTCCCCCCTCGTAAGAGTTGACCCTTGATTACTATTACTCAAAGTTTGAATTGAATAAGTCTGGATGAACAATACGTATGATGTGTGTAAAACAATGTATAGATTTTATTTTCATAATAATTTAAGCATTTCAAAAGTTACATGTTAAGCACACTCAATATGTAGATGACAAGTTAAAATAAGCACTGAATAGACGGTACAAACAAAAAAGATGGCATAAAGCAAGTTGAAACTTTCACTACTAAGTAATAATATAGTACATGTTAAGCACACTCAATATGAAGATGACAAATGCCCTAAGCACTGAATTGACGGTACAAACACAATAAGAGTTCAAGGACGTATGCAGTATCCGACTGCCCTCAGGGTCTCCACCACTGTTCTTTGTCCATCTCTGCGGTCTGTGCAAATCACAGCCAGTCGTTCCTGCAGGCGTTGGGTGGACTGCTTCACCCTCTTCCTTGTCAGTTGCCCTCTCACTTTCTGCTGAAGGGCTGTGGAGACCATTGCCCAGTCCTTTCGGAGACACCCCAGGAGAGTCCACAGTGGTGGGTGGTCATACCCAACCAGTGACGAAAAGCCAATGTTCCAACTTTCACAGAAGTTGTTGGTCCGATCATCCCCGGCAATCGTGATGTCATGCACATTCCATGTGGCAGGTGGAAAAAGAGGGGGGGGGGGGCTGACGTCGCATTCTCAAAGGAGGCATGATGCCATTAGCAGCTGGAGGCGGCTGGATTCGACGGTACCTCCCGGTCACATAGGTGGTGTCAAAGTAATTGACCAATGGCTCCAATCCGGCCGGTGTGTTATCCTTGAGGTAACGCATCCCCTCTTGGATATCTTGAATTGGCAGAAAAGCAAGTCCATCAAGCATTCCACAGAAATGCTTTACGACTCTATCAGTACGATAGCGTCGAGTGAGTCCCAACTCCTGCACCTTCCTCCAGGTGCTCTGTGTCAAATGATAAAAACAACCCTGTATCGTGACATGGAGCCCAAGGATCGATGGGTTGCCTGGATTGCTGCCGTCTCGAAGTCTGTGACAACGGTGGTAGGGTCTGGCGTGAATCCAAGTGCTTCACATCTGTCGACAACGGCTTGAAGAACTTCTTCATAGGCAGCCTGTGTCTTGCTTGGAAGAAGCGCATAAACACAGGAAACAGCACTGTCACGAAGTGGTCCACGAATGACGTAAACCTGCATAAAGATGCTTGGGGCCATCTTAAAGGTTCCATCCATGAACCACTTCTGACACCTGGCCAGGTGGCGGAGGGCTTCGTCGGTGGCAAAGATGATTATCCTAGCTGGTGACTGGGGACCACTGTCATGAATGTGAAAAGGTCTTGGATCCGTGCCGCCTGTTGTTTTCCACTCATATGGGAGATGAAGCCATAAAGCATTCTTTAGCTCGACTACATACAAGAGATATCATTCATGGGATGTTTCTTTGTTTATAGAGTTGCTTGAATTTCTCATTAAAATATCTATATGAGGAAATTTGGCAACACAATATATCAGCAGCATATAGGTATTCCAATGGGCGGTGCCATTGTGCACCCCTGTTGGCTGACCTGTATCTATATTTCAACTCTTATGAATACTGAATACATAATACAGGCGCTTTCCAAAAACCGATCGTTCAAAGCCCGTTCCTTCTCATTCACCAAACATATATAGACGATCTTCTCGCTGCGGATAATCGCTATATAAATGACGCAGTGAAGGATATATATCCACCTTCACTGGATTTGAAGGAAACTACAGATAGCCCTACAGGCACATTTTATTTAGATCTCTATCTCTATAAAAATGAAGCGGGCATTCTCTCTCGTCGACTTTATGACAAAAGAGATGATTACAATTTCGACATCGTAAACTATCCCTTTCTGGATAGTAATATTCCAGTGGACCTGCATATGGCGTATACATATCTCGCTTAGTAGCATTTGCTAGATCCTGTGTTAAATGTGATGATTTTAATCAACGTCACAAAACATTGTTGCAGAAACTTATAAAACAGGGCTATTCCACCAAGCGCCTCCACTCAAAGTTTCTCCAATTTGGCGATACATATCGCATGCTGATAGCAAAATACGAACGTAGCGTGCAAGATCTATGGCGCTACGTTTCGTAACTTGTGTCTAATTCCGCTTAACTCGGGGCTAGGGGCCGT
>JAVTVY010034430.1:0-15328 GCA_036873755.1 Hanleya hanleyi
TGGTACCAGTCCGACTCACTCTGGAATCTACCTTTCCCCCAATCTCCCCTTCCCCTCATAAATTAAGGCTCACTCAATTTTATAATCTGTCAGCCCCTCTTAAAGTGAGAGGCTGGCTACACTATACATGCAGCCTGTCAAGGCTGACCAATGAGATAACTGCCCGACTCTCCTACATTGAGGGACTGACTAGATTAGACAGTCTATCAAGTTTTGACTAACGACAATAACTATCAGACTGTCAGCACTCGTTGAGAGCTTGCTCAGTTTGACAACCTATCAGTCCCTATTAAATTGAAAGGCTGGCTATAATCAGGCTGACCAACAAATAACTGCCAGACTTCCCTAACTAGAGGGACTGGCTATATCAGATTACAACACATATAAGGGAAGTGGGAAGAGGTGCCGACATACTGACTGATACTATCCCATCAAGAATAGTCTGACTTAGGCAATAACTGCAAGATACTCAGTCTCTCAATAGTTGAGTGACTGGCTAGCGAACATAGTCTGACTAAAACAGTAACTGCCCGTCAGTCCTCCATACATTGTGGGACTACTCATATAGCTCAAGGCTTCAGGAAACCAGTATCCTCTGTATGCATCAACAGAGACACACACATGAAGAATCAACGCATGTGAAACACCCGTGCACAAGGTGCCGCTAACACGTCAACTCAACATGTGGATGAATCTGCAGGACCAGAAGGAATATCGGAATCCATTGAACAGAAGTGCACTGCGTTGCTGATGTTACCGCATTGCCAATGATCAATTAGCCAGGGTCTGAATAAACATATCCAAAATGATCCCCGAATTTGATCAGACATAATGCTTCACAGTGAGCATTCAACCAAACAAGGTCAAGGCTTGTCCGATGTCCGACTTTTATTTCAGACCCTGATTCAATAAATTAAACCGGGATGACAAACACCGGTACATAACGCACTGGGGCTTCCATAGAGAAGACACAAGCAGAGTTGTGGCCACAAACTCCCCGACCCTGCGTCTCCAACATGGATTGCCCCGTCATTCTCTCCCCTTGTTAAATCATCCCTCACAATTCGCACTCTCCTCGGCAAAAACTCATATAGCATCCAAGTAACTTACATTTAACACCATTTAACCATTGCCGAATGATGTGCCAACCGTGAGGGTTGAACCCAAAGATAAAATTTAACCCAAACCACCATTCCACAACCCCATTCACTCCACTTTCACTCGAGCCTTTCTCCTAACCCCCTAAAAAGTTGAACATATCTCCATCACACAACCACGCAACACACACTGCACATTTTTCCAACACACATCACATGTTCTCCCAACACACCAACTGTTCTAAAATAGGTACGCACACCACACTCTACTGAACACTCAATCTATCAAAAATGATCATTCTAAAATATAGGTTCACACATCACAAATCAACCAACACACCATTATCCAACACCCCACATCACTATTCAACATCCACACATATCACAGATTTCTTGTCAGACATTTTATCATTTTTTTATCTTTCCCCCAAAAAGAACAACCGACACAACATCAAACCAACATGCCACTTCACCTACATCAAAATACAAAGACATCAACATCAAAATCAACTCAAACCAGTGTGCTAGATGGCACCACATGCCAATGCCCACTGTCAATCTGCATTGCTCCCTAACATTACCAATGCTAAAAGAGAACTAAACTGAAGCACTGTCCAAACCGGTCATCATGCATTAACATTTTACTGCAGGAACCCCCATGTTCCCAATAACCAGGGCCTTCTTCCTAAAGTCAACGACACAGCCGTAAGCAGAGAGAAAGTCCGAGCCCAGTAACAAATCCTGAACCACCGGAGCTACAATCATGTCTCCAAAGCAGTTAAACCCTGCAATGGAAAGGGGAACCTGTCGAACCAACATTCCCATACTGGCCGTACCCCGAAATGCACCAGTTAGCTTAATGCGAGTGGATGACAGTCTTGTAAGCCCAACTTCTCGAATAATTCCGGACTCATAACTGTTACCTGAGAAGCAGTATCCACTATCGCACTCACTGGAACGGACCCGACCCTGACCGGAACTACCATTGACCCCTTCCGAGCCCCAGACACGGTAACGCCTCGAACGGCAGCAGTCGACCAGGCACAATCTCACAAGGAAGGTCCTCCCGTGGTAGCCAACCCATCAAGATTAGTGCGAACGGGGCAACTTCGACTTATGTGTCCTAATTGGTGACAAAGATGGCATTGTACTTGGGGACATCGGAAACTCTTATGCCCATTTTTCCCACACGAGTAACAGGTAACTCTGTTAATAGGGGCTTCACTGGCTACCGGTAGCTCGGGAGAATTAACAAGTCTCAATGGAGACTCACCCCGACCCTCCCGTAAAAAATCCCCTCCCACAGACTCGAGTTCTGTGGAAACTAGACGGACCCCTGCTACATTCAAAGCTTGATGATTATACAGTGAGACTGTCACACATGTCAACGCCTCCTGAATAGTTTTGGGGTCTTTCTCCATAGCAAACAAAACTACAGTCTGTGGTTCATGACAACCTTTAAAAAATTGCTCCACAGCTATTGATTCGACTAACTCGCATGGAGCCCTCGGATACCCTTTCACTGCTAAATGAAGACACCTATAAGCAAAATCAGCCAAAGTGTCATCGGGCCCCCGCTCCTCCACCTGCAACCGATGTCGGATTGCTTGAGGCGGCTCGAGATCGCCATACCGTTTGTCTAAGGCTTCAAACAGCTCATCGAAAGAAATACAAACTGCTTTCGGTAAGAAAGAGTAATACTCGATGGCCTTGCCATGCATGCACTCAGTCAAACGCTTTAGAGATTTTGCCTTGCTCCACTTCCGATCTTGAGCTTCTAATTCAAATTTAATTTTAAACGGCGACCAACCTTTGGCATCGTCGGAAAAAACTAATGTTTTCGGAAGTGGACGGCTGCTACTACGTGTAAAAGGTGATGCCGAGGGGCTACGGCCACGTGATGTTAAAAGGCTACGGCCACGCCAGCGTACTGTTGGAGGACCACGGAGAAGTCGACGCGATCTCAAACTCGCTTTATGTTGCCGGATAGGCTGCGAAACATTTGACTCTATCAACTTATCTCCCCTGTCCTCCTGACCAGGAGCAATGCCAGAATGATCAATGGATGGAGAGGATTGGCTACCTTTGTGCTCCTCTCCAACCTTACTATGTGAAGGGACGAAAGGGTCAGAGATGGGCACAGAAGGGTGCTCCACCCTCTGATGATGCCCTGACCCCTCACAAGCATTCACCACTCCTGCATCCATATAATGTGCATGCTGGGCACCCTCACCAGCATTGCATTCCCCACCCCTAACCCCAGCGTTTTCACAACATTGACCACAGACAAATATTCCTGCTCATCATTACTCGTTGTCAGCCTAACCGCACTGCCACCAGCTTGCACTGAACTAGCATCAGCCCCCATCCCTCTAACCATTGGACTAGTCCCCTGGCCTTGCATCATGGTCATTATCATTCCAAGTTGTTCCCCACTGTTCCCAACTGAGTATTCAGCCCTGTCAATTCCGCTCCCACCCAGTTCTCCAGTTTACAAACCTTCTGAACACAATGTGTCAAGCACTCAGATATCCCCTCCTGGTTAGGTACCAGTTGACCGATTCTGGCAACAAATAATGACTGGTTAGATACCAGCTGACCGATTTTGGTAACACATTTTTTCTGAATAGTTGCCAGCTGATCGATTCTGGCAATACATTAACCCTCGTTAGATACCAGCTGACCGATCTTGTTAACAAATTCTCGCAAGCTCCGAGAGAGACTCTGAACAACAGATTCCCTTTCCCCCCTTAAATTTTGAATGTGATTTTCCATCTCAGTTCGCAATTCCCCTACATGTTTTTCAATTAATTCTGAAACATACTCGGGACAACTGGAACCATCTACCCCATTAATAAGAGAATTCTCCATCAAGGAATTCTCATGGACTTGTTCAATATGTGCTGTCAATATGTCTACTGGTACCAGTTCTGTCATGGTGTGAATTGCGAGACTCCAAAAAAATGTAAATGAAAATATTCAATAAACGCAATACTCACTTCCAAAATGGCTGCCCTAAAATAAATTTACCTGCCTTACTTGATTTGCCAAAATACTATCAACCAGACTCGCCTCCCATGGTACAAAACTAGCTACAATAAATTCCAACCAAGCTGCAGGAAAAGTGAAATGCGCAGCTCAAAATTTACCGGTCAGACAACCAACTTGACAGCAATGGAGTACAGTAAATTCATATTCTGTTTTCTGTATAAAACAGAAATAACACTCAGTGAGTTTCCACTCCAGAAACTCACTGAAACAAATGAAGCACTTATGAGCTGAAAGCACACAAGTTACCGCAGTCAATGCGTTCTAGTGTGCTTATTCAACTCAAACCCATCAGGAAAAATGGAAAAAAAACACCCTTCAAAACAAGTGCATCACGCGTTACCGCAGTCAACGCGTTGTTGCAACTTCCCGTGTGAAGTCCAAAAACTAGAAACAAACCAAGCCAAATAATCGCTGTCGCTAGTAACCCAGTTAGTGCCTAATGGCTCAATAGCATGTGTGTCGAATACCGAACAATCAAATGGTGTCAATCAATACCAAATGAGATGGAGTTATCAGCAATCAAAGTCTATTTCCCCCAAAAAATCAAAATTCACAAAGTTGGCATTTCCAAATCACGAACTAAGTTATGGTTGCATATTTAATAAATGCTCTTCCAAAATCGGGGGCAGTGTTGATGCCAACACCAATTGTTTTTATTTATTTTATTTTTCTTTTTCACTAAATGTAAGAGTGTGTTTTAATAAACACTAATCACTCAACCAAAATCAGATGGTGTCACTTGACACCACCAGACCACAATGTAATTGAATGTAGCGCCGATATGTCAACATTTAAAAGAAAAATTTTAATTTTTAATTTTTTTTTCCAAAGTAAACCCAAGGATGTGTGTTTGAATAAACACTATTAACTCACAATCAAAATCAGACGGTGCCACTTAACACCACCAGACCACAATCAAATTGAGTGCAGTGTTGATATGTCAACACTCAAATCTCACAATACAATCAGAGTTTGTGTTGTAATGAACACCAAACAATCAACCACATTCACCAGATCAAAATCTGATTAAATATGGTACAAGTTTGTTAACACCCCATCACCAAAATATTGACTGTTTATTTAAACTCAAAATTTATTATTCCCAAAATACTGAGTGTATTTCAGCAACACTGATCACTCACCCTTTTTACAGTGTAAGTCACCATTGAGTACACCAATAAGGTTTACAGTGTATACTGACCACCACAGAATATGAGGTCAATTCATTTTCAATCAGAATGAACACCAGCAATTTATCTATTCACTATGTACACTCACAGGTAGCATTCAGCTACAAGTAACACCTCACGAAAAGCCACGAAGCTAGTAGCCAAGCTATGAGGATAAATTTTGACCAAGTCCACAAAAAAAAACTAGGTACCAATAGATTAGCAAATCTATTGAAACATTAATTTGAATGTTCTATGCCATGGCTAGCAAAAATTTCAATCAAATGAGAGAAACTCCCCAAATTCGCTGTAAGCACCAGCTAACCCCTCGCGCAATAGCTACCAGGCAATAGCCAGATGAACTTGACAATGAAATTGGGCGATTTCCAAAAATTACTAAATTGAACTCTAGCCTTAGGCCATAGATTTTCAGTTAATGTCCCAATCAAATTCACAAAAGCTGATCAGTGCTATAGACTCCCACGATATAGACTCCCACGAGCAAGTCTCGATAAGACAACCGTGCAAAACTATACCAGTGGCACAGCAAGAATAACCACAATTTGTCAACAGCACGACTGATGAATCCACGTACATCACAAGGTCATGCAGTACATAACCCTGTACCCCAAACTCAATCACCGTACCGAAAGGAAATGACTAATCCGACCGCGTTTAGTCACTAAAACTTCATCCCATGCTCAAAATCTTAAAATCTCAAAACCCCAACATTACCAACCCAACCACTGAGCACATAAAAAATATAATTATGATGGGACAGGACTATGAACAAAACACAAAAATACACATATGGACACAAAAACAGTACCGGTACACATACATGACAACACAAACATCAACATATAAACCATTCAAATATTGCACCTGTCAAAACCTTTATCCCAACTTCTAATCCTAATTTACCCTACCAAATACTACCTCTGAAAAACCAATACATCAAAATTCACAAAATCATACAAAACTCTAGCTAAATCTAAGGTGCAATATTGAAGGCAACCAGCAGGCAAGTCTGCCCGCTATACTGGCCGTCTAACCAATCTAAACAATTACAATCCTATTCCTTTTTATTCCCGAATGTTACCCTTCAAGTTACTGTCGTTGTTGTTGTTGTTCCAAATAACAACAACAACGTGTCAGTAAACTCGCAAAATTTTCAAAAGGTAAATTGTAAACTGGGGTAGTTCAAAATAACCCCGCTTCACTCGCGATAAATTATATCAAGACAAATATGGCAAAGAAAGCCGATCTGACGAAAGAGAAGACTATCAAGGGTCCAATTTTCGTCACAACACACAGACTGTTTTCGGCTCAAACACAAGTCTGTTTTGGCTCAATTCACGGAACAATCATTGCCAAGCCATACCATATACTGCACAGAGCTTGAGAACTATTGCCGTATAATCATTAATTAACAACTAATGAAAGTCTACGCACTTTCATTTGGAAAATCCGCCATTGAACAGCTGTTCAACTCCGAAAAACGTGTCCATGCCGACGAGAAAATAAAATATTCCAGAACTTCGCTGGAAGCTCAAATTTTCACAAAACCCCTTTTATAAAGTAAAACACTCCCAGCTTATATCGACCCAATCGTAAAGGAAAGCCAACAAGTTAGTCAGGACTCGGAAATGAAGATTTTCGCACCCAAATTTTCAAAACCTCAAAATGGCCGCCGATCTGGACACTGCATTCAGGCCGCCATCAAGGCGTAAATTTGCCTAAAAATTACAGCTACAGAGATTTAACCAGTATAGAAGACAGCCTTACCGGCCGGTTAAAACCCTAAGAGAGGCAATCTGCACGTCTTGTCAGTCTCAAGTCAAGTCCATCTCTGGCTTATTTTCCAAGCCCGCGAGCTACTCTCATTGGCTAGAGGGCAATCAGCGCCCTCTACCAAGGGGAGAGAGAGGAGACAACTCTTGTAATAATAAAGCACTTGTCTCCCCTGCATCACTGACCTAATGTCCGTTAATAGTGTGTTATAATCTATTACTGACAAGTGAGAAAACCTATTCTCACTACACAGTCTTCAAATGGCATCGAACGTGTTCAATAGACAAACAATTTTGTAACCCGTTTTTCGTGATCAGAACTGCGAGTTACTCTGACGTATATGTGCAAATCCCATTCTACAATGTCCGAAGCAGTGATTAAATGATTTACCCAGTGAAAGGAAATCATACTTACTGAGAAAATGAACTGCTTCATGACGATGACCCGGCGGCAAAGACTGATATTTTACCAAAAGTGGGATTATCGCCTCCAAATATCGGAGAGTTCCCCAAAAGGGAGAGGAATGATTATGGCCTGTGATCTATATATAATGCCGCAGTCATCTGTTGTTTTTGGAGAGAGAAATCCAGCTCTAATAAAATACAACAGAAGACGAGCAAATATTTATAAAGAGGGGTGTTAGTTGCGTAGCTTGTATATTGTTATGCACGAGCAGCGCATTGTGGAAGCGAGATCTGAGTCGTCCAGTTATCTGTATCAGTAAAATACAATAAAAAGATTGGTTTCGGCATCTGTTGAACGGGGAATCTGTTTTCAGCCTTGTAAAGCCAGCAGCAGATCTACAAGTCCGCTGTTGGTCGGATACAATGATTAACTGTCACGTTATATTCATGTCGGGTAATTCGCCGTGATGTCCATGTTAGGATTAACAAAATGTCACCAGACAGGATTATGAGCCACCGGTAACAGCCAACGTCGAGATGGGGAGGACCGAGAAGCTTATCGGAATTTCGGATCATTTGAACTCCGGATTACGATTTCAATGGTGTATCACTGATCAACAATCGTCACTGAGAGTCAGCAAAGAGGCTAAAAATCCAACCAGAAGACGACAGAAACCAATGACAAGACAGAAGATCCAATGTTACCAATGGAGAGCATCCGTATGAATGCCCTTTCTCTGCACTTACTCTATTCTGATGATGCCACTTCAATGACATCACTTCCTGTCCAAATCATCTCAGTCGTGCCCTACACAACCAGCGCTTCAATATGACACCCTACACGGTATAGTCGAACCCAGATGGTCCCTATCTCGCTCTATATATTCCCTGTGCACCCTTACACTTTCTCGCACTCCCGTCATCAAACGTTTTAGAAGGAGCAGATTTTCTCGGCATTGTTCGGCAACCTACGGTTCAAGTTTCATGATCAGCTATCGTTTTGGGCACTCTGAACAACACTACTGGAGATCAAATATTTCAATGGTTTACTGTGTATATGTTAATCAACGAGTGTTAACCTGACCACAGGGAAGAAATCACTCGAATACCTTATACATGTACATGTTCACGTAACTTCTTTTTATCTGAGTTCACAGGGAAGTTATACAAATTCCAAAAGGATAGATTTGTGGGTAAATAGCTACGCCGATAGGCACACGTCTGGGGCAGAGAAGCAGGCTAGGAAGTGTTGATATTTTTAACTGAAGTATAATGCCTGCGGATTTCAGCAGCATCTGTTGAGGATACCGGTAGCGGAAAGTGGTCTTTTATTGTCGTCTGCTGTCACACATAACATGTATGCATTTATATATATATATGTATATATATATTAGTTTCAAGAAGAAAAAAGTGAATCACAGATGAGCCGATAATTAGACAAGGGTTAGTTAAATCTTCTGCAACGACTACAACACCCAGTATCCTCGCATATCGATTCAAACGACTGATAGTCATTTGCTGCGGTGCAGTCCGAGTCCGAAATACAGCTACAGGCAACACCTGTGCAATCTGAGTTAAGAAATGGCGAGCAAAATTGCAATATTATAATGTAAGAGTAAAAGATCCTATGCAGTTGTGGGATCTTCAGGCTCCTCAGAGCGTGTTTGAGGTTGGGGTTGGGGGGAGGGGCTGAACTCTGTATCGCCCATGGTAAATGCTGGATTATTGCCATGGGTACTGGTTATTTCGTACCCAAACCATTTCGTGCCCAACCACTTCGTACCCTAACCTTCTCGTACCCAAACCATTTCGTACCATATGCAATAAAACCTATTCAGATCCAAGTGTATTAGTGTTAAACATTGTGAACATGGTAACTGAATAAATAAATTTAAAAATACACTTTTGGAGATGAATTTCAAACTAGAAATACCTTGTTTATACGACTGATACTACGGGAGAGGCGTACGGTGATTAGACGACTTTGCTTCGTCCGCTCAGGGAATGAACACTGTTCACTTTGGTGTTCACGGACATGTACACCGTACTCGGATCTAAGATTTGTAAGCTGATTAGAAGTTCGTGACAATGATCAGATCAATCAGAGAAAAAAAATTCAAAAGTGAAACAAAGACCAATTTTAAGTCTTTTTATTAGAATGCCAATCTCACAAATAAACGTATAAACTTTACAGATATATTTATGACATGATATATGATCACAGTCGAGAACATTATCTTTTCTATCACATTTACAGATATCACAGTCGAGAACATTATCTTTTCTATTACATTTGTTGCCATGGCTATTTTATTTCTAAATGTGTCAGTAACATTGATTGAAATTGTAGTTTAAGGGCCGCTTCCCATTCGGATTTCGCGGCCCATCAACTCATTGTTTTATTTGAATTTCACGGTACATTTTTTTTTTCATTGAATAACTTTTGCAGCGCTAAATAAATAAATAAATAATAAACAACACTGAGAGAGTAGAGAGAGATATAAATAGAAGTCAATAAGAATCGCTATGTACAAGTTCTATGTCTGTTTCTGGTTAAGCTATACTGGTAAATATGAGTTCACTGTAATCGCGTGGATGATTCCTTTGTCTTGGTACCCCATTCGTACTCTCAAAGCCGTCTAGAAAAAAACTGGGAGAGACATTTTGACCGAGTGTTACCGGTATATGGATAGTTCGGGCTGATCACTGGGCTGATCTGTTCATAACATTGATTGAAATTTGAGAAATAATGTTTTCATAAGCGTGCTAAATCGTTAATTTACGCACGGTTAGTGTGGGAAATTTATATTTTTATCAAATTTATAAAGTTTCTCACACTAACCGTGCGTAAATTAACGATTTAGCACGCTTATGAAAACATTATTTCAATTCTATTGCACTACTCAAATTGATTATCAACAAGGATTACAATGAAAGATTGAAAAATATGGTAAACGTTCACAACCTTTCTTCCCTTTGTTGAAATGTGCCGTCCGCCTCAGTTGGCAGGGTGTCAATATCATTGGACGAATTTATGTGGTCTCTCAGAAGGGGGAGCAGTGAAACGTAAATGCAACAAGCCTATTTGTGTGGCACGATGGAACCAACAGTTAAACTTGAGACAGAAATTTACGTTTTTAATAAATATTTAATTTACAGCTTTTTCTCAAACAATGAAAAATGTTGGCAGTATTTATTTAAAGGTCAACCCAAACGCTCTGAGGTCAAAAATATAAAAAAAATAGTTTTTTCGATTCTGAAAATAATGATATTTTTTTCATAATTTTGTGCAGTCTGGTTGGCGAGATATTGGCGTTTGAAAGGTGAAAATCGCTCTCCTGTCAATTCCAGCTGTGACGTCACGGAGGGAAGCCGTCTTGTATTCTCTATGTTAAAGCCGTATACCACAGTCGTAAGTAGCTGCTGATTTCTGGAGATTTTCGGAGTATCGGGGCATCATTTGTTAAATATGCCGCGACGTTGTGTAGTGGGAGGTTGCAGTTTTACTACAGATGACGGTGTTGGTATTCATTTGTGGCCTAAAGACCAGAAAATCGCTGCAAATTGGACGAAATTTGTACGCAACACGAGAGTGTGGAAAGAGGGCCTGAGCCAGTACTCGTATAATTTGCTCGGCACATTTTGACAGAAATTAGACATCATTCGAGGACATCTACAGCGTAGCAGTTGAATTCGGGTACAAACCAAAACTAAAGAGAACAGGTATTCCAACTATCAAACCTAAGAACAATCAGAATGTGACGGCAAAGAAATCGGACAAGGAGAATATATCACGGACATCGGCTGAACGAACCTAGCCTGCAAGCGACGCCTCGGGCAGGGAGACGGCTGTACATGCCCTGCTCGCTCTCGCGTGGCATGTGTTGCTTGAGCACCTACAGGTTAGACTGGATGAGTCTCTATTTCATATATACTATTTAATAATACTAAAATGATCTTTCATAAATATATATATACGCTTGATAAGTAAATAAATAAAAAAACCAATTGGAATGAATGGCTGTAAATACAGAAGTGATAATAATGCTTTCATAATCCCTTGACATTTGAGATTGTGGGAATATCATTCGATTTCAATTTAATTGAGGTAATTTGTCGAAAATTGAGCAAATGTGAATGCCGATCCACTCACCATGGCTTACTTTTCGCCATGAATGTCCAAAGTATTTTTTATCAAACTATATAATTCTGAAATTGGTATTTCATGGGGATTATGGGAAAACAAACAAATTCAAATCGGACGTATATCAGTAGAGTTATCAACAGTTTACTGTCCATACTGCCGAATCCCGGAGTTTATCCCCTCGAAAAGGCTGCCTCGGTCAGTAACAACAATAACAACACAGATGTGCTCGTTCTTTACATCACAGAATCGTTCTACATTCAATACAGTTTGAAATATATGGACATTTGCTCTTATAGATGACGATAATAAGGTTTCCAGTCAAGTTGCATACCAATCACTATTCAACAAACGACCTCTCCGAATCCTGTCGTCGTCGAGTTCCACGTTGTCAGAGTGGTTGTCACTGTCAGAATCGGAGCCGTACGGCTCAAATTGATAGGGCTGAATTCCGCCGTTGGTCTGCAAACAACTGTTAATTTGCCCGTCATCATCCTCCTCTATGTCTATTTCATCTTCTTGGCGAAAAATATTTCCATCTAAGCAGCTGATATCGCTCGAATCGACATCTGAACCGGAGCTCTGACTGCACTCGCTTTCCAGGTTATCCGCTGTTTTTTCTCAGGCAACTTCCCTGCGTGACGTCATCAAGCCAGCTGTGAAAGTGTGAAAAAGCCCACTTTGCTCCCATATTACGTGTGTTTCTGATCAGATTAGAATTTTTTCAATATTTTTTTCATACAAAGTGAAGTATGAACTATGATTTTTAAGGATTTTTAGACCAAAAAAAATTCCGTTTGGGTTGACCTTTAACTGGGAAGGAAATTGACGTTCACGGTGCTATTGGAAACATTGGCATTTTGGAAAAAAACCCGCCAGGAACAGATGTGAAATTACAAACATTTGATGTCGTTTGTAATTTCTGTGACCTTTAACCGACATCACATCAATGATAGAAGTACCCGCCTGGAGCTGAACCGTGGCAGTTGTTGATCTCAAGCAATGATTGGTGTAATGGGAAATCTTTAGATGTATTTATTTATAAAACTTTATTATAATATAGAACGAATGTGATACATTTTAATATCCGTATTTCCTATTTCGTTTGCCTGCCAGATCTCTTAATTTCTCGTCGTCAGCGGAGAAAAATCTACCTTTGTTCAGCTGGTCACACTCGTATTGTGTCTCATTTAAAACTGCGTCTCTCATGAACTTTTGGATCTCCGCTTCTCTAGATAATTCATATCTGAAAGCACGTCTTGCTTCTCCTGTTGATCTGCTCCTTGTGTACACTCGTATGTCCCAATTGGTTTGTAAATATCTGCGATTATACATTTTCTGCCTTTAAAATAAAATAAAGTTCCTACTTACAGGGTATCCATTTTATTTGTTTCTTCGATTGTACATGCAGGCAGACGAGATTTTGTCCTGCCATTTATCACCCGCCCTGTGAAATGGATTCTTCCGAGCGAACACCTGTGCGTGTCAAGATCACGGGTGTAGATTTAGGTGTAAGTGTTATAGAATGTAGTTTAAGGGCCGCTTCCCATACGGATTTAACTCACTAGACATTAAGCCCGCTGAGTGTTTAATATAGGGAATTATCGCAGAGTTTTCTGAATTAGCAACGAGTAAATTACCCCCATTCTAATGAACGAATAGGCGATTAACGGGATTAAGGGGAAAGGAATACGGTACTTCGTTAATTGTCTGATCACACAGGCATTTTTTATGAGCTGGTGAGTATTTTTCTTAAAGTTTAAACACTCAATCGATAACAAATATCTTATTGTTTCAAAATTCATTATTCGGAAAATAACATACGAAACAAATGTCTGAATCTTTCCAATAACAAAAGAAGGAGAAGGGGAATGAAGCATGATTTTCTTTGGACCTTTCTCGCCTACAGAGGGCACTGTGCTGCGGATATGCGGAGTTGAGTCGTCAATAAAACCACCGTCCTCCGACTCGACCGATGAATATTTATTTATTTATTTATTTATTTTATAATATAGAGCTTGTAAGGTGGTTTTCGCTTCAAACGACAACTAACATGTACATACGGACTGCATACGTGTACTGGTTTTCGCCGGAAACTTTCTGACCCTTTTCTTGTAGTTTCTCTAGCCCATTTTGCTGTCGATGTCGTAACTCGCGAGTATCTCGTCATTGTCTACCCAAATTTCTAACGAGTTCATGCATATTTGCCAGTATTTCGTTTCTGGGTAAATCTGGAATATTTGCAGAAGACGCTTTTGTGAACGGACCCAACATTTCAGTTATTCTATTCACTATAGTATCAGATCATCTTCATATATGCAGCTTTGGTATCCGCAATGTACTCGTGTGCCTCGTGGCCAAATGGATCAATGTCACCCCCATATTCATTGACACCTTTTTACCATCTACTGATAGGATGTAATCTTAATTTCTGTTCCATGTATTCTTTTACGACAGCTAGAGCTTTTTCAGTGAATAATCCCTGGTTGGAGAGATTTCGGGAAATTGGACTGATTGGAATTTCCAATTGTGGCACGGCATGATATTTCAGTGGGACAGCACTATAAAATGGCAGCATTAGATCTGCTCTGTTACAAGTAGGTTTCCCTGCCTCTCCCCCTTCCCTCCCTTCCCTTCCCCGTCGTGATATAGCTGAAAAAATGTTGAAAGCGACGTTAAACCCTATTCACTCACTCACTCACTCCAATTGTGGCTTGCGATGGCACGGCAAAATTTATTTTTGATTCTTCTGGGCTGCAATTTCCTCTCGTTTCCTCTCCAGATACGATGGTTGCAAGACTTTTAAATCCGCCCATGAACATCAAGAACTTATCCGTCATGAGCCGGTAACCGACTTTCCAAAATTTCAAAGTATCATCCCAGTAGTACATGTTATTGGTCGTTTGAAGCGAAAACCACCTTGCAGTTTCAAGAAAAAGACTGGATGCGATAAAATATGTCGGATATTTTTCTCCGGCAAGGAGTTTACAGAATCACTTGAACTCCAACAAGCATTTGGCTTCTTTCAAGTTGGTAATCATCTGAAGAAGGTATTTTGTGATATCACAAAGATCGCCCGGACATTGATTCTCATCTATAGTATACTGGCTGTCACCTGGTTCTATTAATGTCCCTCTATGTGCATGTGGTTTCCATTCGATTCCACTCAGTTTCCTTTTCTTGGGTGCACAGATATATCGGCTGTCATCAAGAGGGTGTTGTCTAAATGGCGTCGTCGGCTTGTTTGACCGAGTGTGAGTTTTTCGTTTTGACCATTGCTATCCTCTCCGTTTTCTTTTTAACGTGATTTTCTCGTTGTTTGAGTGCCGTTTCATTGGCTGTTCACCATTTTTGAAATGTAGTTATACCAGATTTTATTGAAATTAAGAACGACACGTCATCTAAATCAATAACACGTCAATGTAAATCAATATGGTCTCAAAATATGCGTGAATTTGTTTCCGTATGAAGTAGATTTCCTAAAGGTGGTGTTGCCATCATCCAAAAGAGGAAGTTGTCAACGGCATTTTATAATTTGCCAATATCGTCCAGAAATACGCTTTCTAAGATCGTCTTTCCAGTCCAGTTTTCTGTTCTTGTAGTTTTATCGTTTCTGAAACTATATTCTAGACTCAAAACGTCGAAATATACGAAATTGATGCAATCTTT
>JAVTVY010034431.1:0-15459 GCA_036873755.1 Hanleya hanleyi
TAAGTAACGTACTGACATAGGCTACGTCGTAAAACCCACCTCCGTACAACACACTCAGCAGGGTTAGCAATAGCACCCCAAAGCCCACTTGCGCTTTGCGCGTTTTGCGAGACGCTGTCTTCGGAGGCAGCTGCTGTTGGTCCATAGCACTGGGGTCGGACGTGGAATGAAGGAGGACGGCAGTGGTGTCTGGCTTTATAGTCGTTTCACCTGGCTGGCCGCGACCCAGGAATTGAAGGAACTGGGCCAACCTTGCCATTTCACGAAATGAAACAGTTTGCCACGTCGACGTTCCGTTTTCAAAATCTGCTCCACCGTGTAGTAGTCTTGCTGTGTTTTTACAACAGGCTGTAATTCCGTGTCGTAAAACGTCCCCAGCAACGTTTCGCCCTGGAGATCTTCCAGTTCATAGACTCGCCGCTGTCGGGGTAGGCGCCGTTTAATCAGGAAGTGCTCATCGCTCCAGTTGGGCAAGTAACTTTTCTCGAACTTGCCCTTGACTTTACTGATCCATACAGGGTCCCCGACCTTGTACACCGCCTTCGTCGTTCGCCGCGATGGCCTGGGGTACAAGACACGCCGGACTTGGGCTTCATTGCGTTGGGTCACGGTAATGGGGCTCTCTCTATACTCCGATGATAGGCTCGATTGTAACCCCTCACAAGTTTCGGGAGAGCATCGATGTACCGCCTTGTATTCTTATAGGTGAAATATTTATACATGCGGCCTTTGAATGTCCTGTTGAACCTTTCCACCACGGAAGCCTTGGTCTCGTTGTATGTATGGAAGAAAAACACCTTCTGGGCTTTCAGAAACTGTTGGAACGGTCTGTTGAGGAATTCCGTGCCTTCGTCGGTTTGCAAATACAAAGGTTTGCGCCCGGTCTTGAAGATGTCTTTGAACGCCGCTATGAGATTTGCCCCGTTTTCGTCCGGATGGGTACCACCCACGCATACTTGGATAGGATATCGATGCACGTCAAGATATACCGATTCTCATCGTTGTGTTTGGCAAAGGCGCCCATATCCACTAAATCCGCTTGCCACTGGGCATCTATTCCTCCCACGATGACCCGGTTCCGTAGAAAATGGCGACGGACAGATCGATGTAAGGTATAGGTGTCTTGTCTTCTTAACCAATCTCGGACTTGGGCACGTTGTACCCCCTGGGGTTTGGCCGCTCGATAGAGAGCCGACAATGCACTATAGGCTGCCGGACTGTCGGGACTGTAGTATAAGTTATCCAACACCTTCTCCCAGCGCTTCATGGTGACAAAATGATTATGGACCCTGGCTCTATCGTTTATTTATAACGGGTATATCTTGGGCCTGAGTTTCTTTCTGATTTTCTTCGTGGACTTCCACAGTGGCCATGGTCAATGACCAGTCCAACTCGTCTGATGACCGCTTGATAAGCACTTCATCCACATCCACCACGGCATCTTCCAATGCAGACCATAGATCAGGGTGAAGGGTAAAACGCACTGTACCTCCATCTAGCCGAGCCAATTGAGCAAAGAAAGGGCCGCGTCGGATGTACACATCGTGACACAAGTGGATGAGGTCGCCGTCCAGTTCACCAGACAACACCCGTTTGAATTTGGTCCAGCTCTCCCGGGACAGACGAATGTGAGCCGGGCACGGTTGTGTAGGGTCCGTGTCTCCCACCACCTCCTCCATGATATCGACCGTATCCGCATACACGTGCAGGAAAACCTCGGGGGTCAAGCTGAAATACGCCAGTACTATATGCTCCGTCATGGTCAGTACGTGAATGGTACCAGATTTCACTGTCTCTCGTATTTATAGGGAGAACCCGTGAGATCAAAGGATCAGGTGGTCATGTCATTGGGCTGACTGAGTCTAGCCGGGTAATCAATGGCATCGTCGTCGGGTTCATGTAGTTGTTCATGGGGTTCAGCCATTGGCCCCGCGGCTTCATCACGGATTTTTTCTTCTTCTTCATCGTTCTGGCCCGTCATGTGTGTGTGTGGGTGGCTTCATGAGGTGACCCTGTCATTCCAGCCTCTGCGCATTCTATACATATAGTATTTTCTCCATCCGCTTTTTTTTTCATTAGGTTCATCTAGTGCGTGTTCGATAGCATGAGCCCATGCCAATTGGTGGGGTGATCGATCGTCGGGTATAAATAACTGGTCCACCAGAGGGCCTATTTTCTGCAAGGCTGACCACAGAGAGGGAGTTAGGAGGAAACTTCGAGCCGGCTCTTGGTAGCGTCCCACCCGTGGGTAGAGCGCAGTATGGTATACGTAGTTGGCCTTGTCCAGGTGGATCAGGTGTCCGTCTAACTCTCCGCTCAACACCCGTTTAAACTTAGTCCACCCATCACGCTGTAGTGTCACCGTATTCGATAAAGTCTCAGGGGACGCCCTCCAATCCCCGCCACTATCTTCCACCAGAGTCACATAATCTTCATAAACGTATAATCCCACCTGGTAAGGTGTAAGGGGGAGGATGGCTCGTAGGACGGATGACATGCTTGGTCCAAATGTCGAACGGTGAATGACACACACTCTGTCTGACCCTGGTATTTATAGTGTCAATACCACAGCGCCAGGGTGAATAGGGCACAGACTAGTATGAGGCCAACCAGCCGGTGCTGGTTGCGGCGTGAGCGCTCGTGGTCCATAGCCCGAGCATCAAGGATGGCTGTCATAGTCCAGTAGTGGTGAGTGATGGCACGCCTCTCCATCGAGTGCACTCTGTGGAGGACCGCTTCTGTGAACTCGTTCAGGATCTGGCGTCGTCCCTCGTTGTCGTCGCCATCTGCAAACATGGACCGGACCACTGCTCGGTAACCCGTGAATGAATTCACCACGGTGGCATACTGTAAAATGCGAGTCGCATGGGGCTGGATCTCCGCCATGGCTCTGTAGAAATGAAGGTGTGGGATCCAGAGGGACGTGTTTTATAGACCAGATGTAGCTCTACGGGTGTAGTCCGTGATACGTACTATTCTGATGGGTTAGTCCAAAAAAGGGAGCAACAACAACAACAACAACACAGATTACAGATCAATCCTTTTATTATGCGTGAACAACATAGAAATGCATGTACTGACCTGTCTGTGGGAGGTTTCCCACAATGGCGTTCACCTTCGCGTCTTTTCGTGTACGTCCGTGTCTTTTCGTTAAAGTCCGTGTATCTTCGGTAAAGTCCGTAGGCATTGGGCAAGGAAGCTTTTTCCCGAGACCGAATCACCGCCAGACATGACTGCATCACCGCGGATGAATACATTCTTGCACTCACTCACACCACAGGTCGAGTGAGGTATCAAATTGAAGCATAGGTGAAGGAGCATTTAATGGACTGGGTGTGGGGTTGACATATCGATAAAAAATGGATATGACCTTGAACTGATCACGTGACCTCCCCGTGAGGGAAAAACCCCAGAACCAAGTCAGTACATGCATCCCATAGTCCCAGGTCACGCCCGATTCACGCAGACCGGAAGTGACGTCATACACCTGCGCACAACCGTGATGGAAAAAACCCAGAACCAAGTCAGGACATGCATTCCACACAGGCAGAATGCAGGCAGGCAGACAGGAAGGCAGGCAGGTAGGAGGGCTGGCTGGCTGGCTGGTTGATCAAGTCAGGTCAGGTAAGTCAGATTGAATACACCCCTTTCCCTAAAAATAGACTCCTTTTATACATTTTACTACTCGCGGCCATCTTGTACCCACCTCCCACATCATGACACTGGCGGCCATCTTGTACCCACCTCCCACATGGCGGCCATCTTGTACCCACCTCCTACATCTTCCACTGGCGGCCATCTTGTACCCACCTCCCACATCTTCCACTGGCGGCCATCTTGTACCCACCTCCCACATCTTCCACTGGCGGCCATCTTGTACCCACCTCCCACATGGCGGCCATCTTGTACCCACCTCCCACATGGCGGCCATCTTGTACCCACCTCCCACATGGCGGCCATCTTGTACCCACCTCCCACATGGCGGCCATCTTGTACCCACCTCCCACATGGCGGCCATCTTGTACCCATCTCCCACATGGCGGCCATCTTGTACCCACCTCCCACATGGCGGCCATCTTGTACCCACCTCCCACATGGCGGCCATCTTGTACCCACCTCCCACAAAATGCCATCTTGTACCCACCTCCCACATCTTGGCGGCCATCTTGTACCCACCTCCCACATGGCGGCCATCTTGTACCTACCTCCCACATGGAAGCCATCTTGTACCATTCTCCCACATGGCGCCATCTTGTACCACCTCCCACATGGCGTGTGCCATCTTGTACCCACCTCCCACATGGCGGCCATCTTGTACCACCTCCCACATGGCGGCCATCTTGTACCCACCTCCCACATGGCGGCCATCTTGTACCCACCTCCCACATGGCGGCCATCTTGTACCCACCTCCCACACATCACGCATGCGCACACCGCCCCAATACTGCCCCATTTTACACACTTATGACGTCACACAAGGTTCTGCGCATGCGCAGTGAGGCGCTATTTCGCCAATTTACGCCTTGTATACTACTAACGCCCCAGTTTTTTTTATTTCATAGTCAGTTGGATCTTATATTGTATTATGGAAACGTGATAGCTTATCATCATATGCTTTATGAATAGCCTTCTGTTTGAAGCATCTTTGGCAAATTGCATTTTTTCTGTCTTGAACATTTTACTTCTACATTTCTTATGATTGCTTCTTATCAGTTTTTACCGTGTACGCAATGTAATGAAATTGCATGCATACTTCAAGACTGATCGTCTACATCCTCGAACTGGTGTAAAATCATCCCAACACATTGTAATACAAAATGATGCAGTCACCCTGATTACCCCACAAAGAACTGCGTCTTACGGAATAAAAAAAAATGCATGTGCTTAAATGTTTAATTGATTAAGGCTAAACGGTCACATAAGCAGTTTGAAGGGTTGGCCCGCTGGAAGAGTGGATAGATGTGCTGGGGGCGAGAAAGGTGAATTTCTCCTAACTATAGTCGGACCAATCTTTATGAGAACAGTTTCAAAGATTAAGTCACAATGACGTCACATTACGTAGAATATATATATGAGGCTATCCGACACGATCGGTCAATATGTAGTAAGTTGACTGTAGGAGGTACAGTATATTATATACCAATGAATTACCCATATGGCTTAAAACAGAATATGACCTCCGATCATCAGTTATGCATGCCCTATAGACAGAATATCATCTCCGATCATCAGTAATGCATGCCCCATAGACAGACTATCATCTCCGATCATCAGTAATGCATGCCCCATAGACAGAATATCATCTCAGACCATCAGTAATGCATGCTCCATAGACAGAATATCATCTCCGATCATCAGTAATGCATGCCCCATAGACAGAATATCATCTCCGATCATCAGTAATGCATGCCCCATGGACAGACTATCATCTCCGATCATCAGTAATGCATGCCCCATAGACAGACTATCATCTCCGATCATCAGTAATGCATGCCCCATAGACAGAATATCATCTCAGACCATCAGTAATGCATGCTCCATAGACAGAATATCATCTCCGATCATCAGCAATGCATGCCCCATAGACAGAATATCATCTCCGATCATCAGCAATGCATGCCCTATAGACAGAATATCATCTCCGATCATCAGTAATGCATGCCCCATAGACAGACTATCATCTCAGACCATCAGTAATGCATGCCCCATAGACAGAATATCATCTCAGACCATCAGTAATGCATGCTCCATAGACAGAATATCATCTCCGATCATCAGTAATGCATGCCCCATAGACAGAATATCATCTCCGATCATCAGTAATGCATGCCCCATGGACAGACTATCATCTCCGATCATCAGTAATGCATGCCCCATAGACAGAATATCATCTCAGATCATCAGTAATGCATGCCCCGTATATTTTCTAGGTGATTTGAAAACAATTAATGTGATTATATATGCTATTGATGTTATATTTTAAAATGTGGTCACATTAGGGTGCAATCCACAGTAGACCCCTCGTTGCTGGAAATCGACCCTTGGTAAAGCCATTCCGTCTTTCCGAGTTGCCGAACCACCCAGAAAACCCATATAAAAGTAAATATTTTCTTCATGGGAATGCTCATACCATTTTTTTTAACATACAAGCCAGTTATGCAAATTTAACCCGGGATAAATTTTCTTCCCTCGGAACGTACTCCATACTTTCTGGAAAATCTATTGAAATGACCCAAAATACGCCATGTTTCGTTCATTTCCTGTAAAAGTCTTGACAATCGATTTCAATAATATTTTTCCCCAGTGTTCCCCGTCTCGAGGCGAAATAGAAAAGCTATTCAAAATATGTGATCGACCATGCCGATTTTTGTCACATCTTCCATATGTAACATAACCCTATTTTTAAACACCTTAAAAACGTACGAAACTGAGGCTGACGAAGGTTGACTTCGAGGCCCGACCCGCCATACAGCTCAAACGAGCCAACCATCCGTATATGTCATTTTGAAGGAATGATAGTACAAAGAAGCTTGGTACTATAAATACTGGTTATCAAAAACAGGCCTGCAAGTGATTCACAGTAAAAATATAGGGGAAAATATAGGAGGATATTTGCCAAAATATAGGAGAAATATAGGAATTTTCTTAATAAAATATAGAAAAATATAGGAAATAAGGAAGTGTAAGACAGGTCACTACTACATAGTATGTTCCAAAATTGGCAGTTTTTTTCCACTGAATGTAGTCATAGTTGTGGTGGTTGAGGAGACCCGTTCTGCTGCTTGTTTCAAGAAAGAGAAATTTAAATGTTTCCATATTTCTGAAATGTTTTTCCCATGCCAAATTGACTCATTTCAGAGTATTGGTGAAGGTTTTTATGATAAAAAGTCAAAATATGGGAAATATAGGAGTTTTTGACTAAAATATAGGAACATATAGAAATGACTCAAAAATATAGGAAAATATAGGAATTATAGGAAATATAGGAGGCACTTGAAGGCCTGAAAAAAGGGAAGGATAATTATCATGTGGTCAGACCCGGACGCTCTGCTGTAGTAAAATTTTTGACCAATAATCCGAAACTACTGACTACTTCATTATGACATCGTTGTAATGTCATTATGACGTCGTAATCACGACAAACATGATTAATTGTGATAATTTTAAAATGTACCATAGTACAGTAGTAAAATACTGGACGCGGATATTCTTTAATGGACGACGGCTGACTTATGAATGACGGACCAGACGCCTGTAATCATAACTGTTTACATGGTGTTTTCTGTACCCCATTCCAGAAATTGATTTTCATGGGGTTGGAAATGTACGTGTTCATCTGCCACGGGGTATCCCACAAACTATGGTGTTTTCTAATCTGTTGTCACTGTCGCCATGGTCGCGGCAAACAAGTGATCTGATTGATCAATATATGCAGGATGTTACGTTTGCTGATTGGCTGAAATCTACAACTGTGTTTTCGTTGAACACGATACAGTGCCCAAGTGTACCAGGGGTATCTAGGATAGAGATACTAACCCTGGTATTAGCGAGGATGAGGCACATAACTTTCACGGTCGTATGTAATCTCTGAGGTCGCATTATTTTCCATAAGTGAGTGAGTAGGATTTAAGGTCGTTTTCAATAACTTCTCAGTCAAATCACGACGGCGCCTACATGTGTCAGGACACGAGAGTGTCCACAGTTCCTATTATCCTGTACAATGATGATCATCCCAGCCAGCACAGGACCCGGTCATCCATCCAAGTATTGACCGAGCTCAACATTGCTTAACTTCGATATTTTCGATAATCCACAATTGAATGGCTATATCATGTTAGACTTACGATTGAAACGAATGGGAACAGAATCAGTCTTTATTCTGTCATTTATTTTGAGAATTGACGAAAATAGCGATTGCTACTCGAACGATAGTTGAAAACGGCAGCCTACGATTGTTCAGCAGGATACACGTGAAATGAATACACGTCTCCATGAGCAATGACTAGTCGATACTTTAGTAGAACACCCTGTATATTTATCAGGCTCGGGGCTGGCTATAAACATCAGTCTTTTCTCTATGACCTCCTCGAATTTTTTGTTAAAGGCTATCATCATCATGATTTGGGAGATTGTGATGAGGACCTATTTAAAGCTAGCAATTACAGTAGATTTTTTCTTATGGTAGGTTGACGTTATACTAGGGAGCCGTAAAAGGGACATGGGAATTTTTTTTTGCTCGCCTCTTTAGGAGTGAACTACAGCTACCTAATACAATTATCTGTATGTCTGACCCATTTTAGTTCTTTGAAGTGGGTCCGCCATACCGCCCGAGCCAACGCTAAAAGCTCCTTATCCGCCATGGACAGAGGAGAGCAAAACAATTTTGGCGATATTATCGGACCAACACAGAGAGCATAGAGTCACGCGGTTGTATTTTAGTCGGCAGACGTCGTCGTCAACATTTCCCACTTTTATAGCCTACATATCTCTACAATTTATCCAAAGTTTGTTACTTCGTGGCATCAGACTTCATACTGCATATCTAAACGCTGTTTTGCAGGGCAGTTGTCAGCTAACAAAATAAAAGCGGCAGAAGTAAGACGAAATTTCATTGGTGGATTAAGTCGTTAGAACGAGTTATGAAGTCGTTGTAACGTCGGCATAATAAGTCGTTCTAACGACATAATAAGTCGTTCTAACGTATAAATGGGGGCTAAATTTTGCCATATCCCTTTTACGGCTCCGTATTATACTCTTCAGGCAAGTCTAAATTTTATTATCAGAAGTCTATCAAACTAGAAGTATGATTGGTATATTTTTTTCTTCTGTTGCAACATTACAGCTCCCATTGATTGTTTGAGACACATATCATTGTTGTATGGCAAGCCAAAGTGCTTTTTATTCCGAATTTTCGATATCGGGAATTCAATTCCCGATATCAGGAATTAGAATTAATTCAGTGACAATTTTCGATATCGGAAATAGAATTTCCCATATCGGGAATTCAATTTCCGATATCGGAAATAGAATTTCCCATATCGGGAATTCAATTTCCGATATCGGAAATAGAATTTTCCATATCGGAAATTGTCACCGAATTTCCGATATCGGAAATGAAAGCTGTGGAAGCTTTACAAAACCTGGGGGTGCATTCCACACCTAAATCTGAATCTGAATCTGAAACCTAAATGATGTGCGGCTAAAACAGGCATGGGTTCGGATCTTCGGCCATAAATAGATGTAAAATCTTTAACAAAAACCTTGTAAACGTATATATTTTCTAAATGGGCACACTCGTGCCATTATTTCAGGAGACTTGTGAGCTATTGAAATTCAAAAGGAAGGACGTGCAATCCTCCTTAACCCTTCTTCAACTTTTCTGAAAAACTCCATAAAATATATGAAAATGTGTCAAATTCTACCCGCAATCCAGCGAAAACGTAAGAAATGATTTTCTTTTTATGTATGTTAAAGTGTTTCCCGCCCAAAGGACAATTTAAAATGACGAAAAAAACCAGGGGGTCGACCTACTCGTTTTTTGTAAAATTTTATCGCCATAAAGGAATCATCATTTTCGCTTCCCGAAAAAGTGCGGATTTTGGTCCGCCAGATATTCAATTCCGGACACGATTAACTCTGTAGTGGCGAGTGGGTGCGATCAACAAGCAATTGTTATATCCTCGTTTGGAGAAATGGTTACGTCCAGCAGAGTGATACTATAGATATCAGTTAGTAGAAAGGTAAGAAGAATTACCTTGCTGTCAAAATCGGGCGACCTTCCTTATTATAAAATTAGGGAGGGACCACTTTGTACGAAACCGTGGCAAGTGTGGAGTGCACCCTAGAGTTGCAATTTCCGATATCGGAAATTCAGTGACAATTTCTGATATCGGAAATTGAATTTCCGATAACGGGAATTGAATTTCCGATATCGGGAGTGCAATTTTCGATAATAGGAATTCAATTTCCGATATCCGGAAATTCAGATCAATTCCGATATAATTTAATTCCATTATCGGAAATTTTAATTCCGATATCGGAAATTCTCGAATAAAAAGCACTTTGGCTTGCCATATTGTTGGCTCTTTCTCGGTTGACGCTAAAGGCCCTGTCACACTCACCCGCGATCACGCTGGCGCTCCCACTGCGACCTGAAAAGTATGAAAGCGTGAGGCAAAGCGCAGTAAGGTCTCTGAGAACGATTTGGTGACGCAGTGGAAACTGTCAAGGACGGAAGAGGGTCGCCATGAGCTACCTTGAGCACCGAACCTCGGCGCTTGTTTTGTGCATGCACAAAACAAGCGCAGCGGGTCGGCGCTCTGACGAGAACGGTGTAATGACGCAGTACAGTCGCCATGGCAGCGCAAAGCGAACTACATGAGCATATCGTGGACGTAGCAACAACGCATAGGAGCGACTTGGGGTCGCAGAAATCGTCCCCTGCGACTGGTGTGCGACTCCTGTACGCTGATTGGGCTCTCAAGACGTGCCTCTTGCGTTCTTATTGCACTGCTACTGCACTTCTACTACGCTTTGTGGGCTTGTTTGCGCTCATTCTACGTCCACACTGCGCTGCCATTGAGACTATGACGCTCGTTGTACGTCCAACGCGTTGTTCTGACGTTTGCAATAGGTTCACAGTGCGTTCTTATTACGATCCCACTCCCACTGACCCCCCACACACATTTTGGTATAAATACAGCTCCATCGTCTATACACAATCAGTGTGCATCTGCTCTTGACCATGGCCGCAGGCAGGCAGAATGTGCGGACTTCTTGGTTTTTGGCCTGCTGAAAGTAGACTGATGCCCTGGTCGCAGGAGGCTCTATTTTTATACACGCCGCAAATGCGCAATGAACGAGTTGCAAAGGTATTGCGAGCGTAGTGAGAGCGCAGCGGCAGCGACTTGTACGCACTGAGAGCGCACTGAGAGCACACAGAGCGCAGTGGGAGCGCATTGAGAGCGCACTGATGATCAAACTGGGAACGCATAGGGTCGCAGTGAGAGCGTAATAAGCGAGTCAAGAACGTACTGTAAGCTACTGTAAGTTACCTGGTGTCATGGATTTCACAATTTTCAGCGATGTCACTGCGCTTTGGTGAAAAATTTCAAAGTCCGGGAGCGCAAAGCGGTCGACGGCTGATCGCAGTAGAGTGTGACAGGGGTATCAAACGATTGCTTTTGCCAAGGCGATGTAAGCAGGTTCACACTGTAACATGGCTTGAGAAGATGGTGTGTGTTGCTTGGATCGTGGCGTGGACGAGGGCTGAATACTGAATGGATACTTCATTTGAGGATCTATTGTCTTTATACAGATGAACAGCCCCGAATGACGGTAGTAGTACAGAAGACCGCACAAGTAACATTTGGACGAGTGCGCAGGTATGACGTCACTTTGAGCAGGTCATGAGGAGGTGTGCGCGGGAGTGTTCTGCGCAGGTATGACGTCACTTCCGGTCTGCGTGAATCGGGCGTGACCTTGGGGATGCATTCCTCCGCGGTGGTGCGGTCTGCCTCTGCGGACAGAAAGTAGTCCCAAATACGTGGGTTTTCGTGAGAGTGTTCGGCAATCTTCAGGGGCGAGAGGGGCCCCTAGTGGACTGATTGGGTCGAGTGAGGTGTCAAAGTGAAGCGCTTCTCCAGCGCCATCCAGTCATGGATGGGAGCCTGTAAAATTAGGATTTGTCCCGAAACTATAAAAAGCGGAACACGGACTTTACCCCTACAATAGGGGAAAACTCCTATCAACCCTATCCCAAAGGGCTAATATCGGTCCCCGGGCTTATCGGGGTCTGGGTGCATGGGTGGATGCATGTAAAATTAGGATTTGTCCCGAAAATATAAAAAGCGGAACACGGACTTTATCCCTACAATAGGGGAAAACTCCTATCAACCCTATCCCAAAGGGCTAATATCGGTCCCTGGCATATCGGGGCCTGCTGAGATAGGTAGGGTGGGGGGAGTGGGTGAATGTAAATTTAGGATTTGTCCCGAAAATATAAAAAGCGGAACACGAACTTTACCCCTACAATAGCGGAAAACCTCTATCAACCCTATCCCAAATGGCTAATATCGGTCCCCGGGTTTATCGGGGTCTGGGTGCATGGGTGGATGTATGTAAAAGTTTCTCCAGAAAAAAATATGAAAAGCGGAACACGGACTTTACCCCTACAATAGAGGAAAATTACAAGTGTCTGATTCGTCATTCATAATTCAGCCGTCGTCCATTAGAGAATATCCGCGTCCATAATCCAAAGACCTATTCCATATTCCATATAACAGTATTAGCACCAAATTCAAAAAGACAGTCATAGTGTACATAAACATAGGCTTGTTTCCTGCAAGAGAGAAGCGGTCAACAGTTTTCAATGATGCCGGCAAGACATGATGTTCCAAAAATATCAAATCCGTATCGCTGATCAGTATTCTTAATCCATAATATTCGTTGTAAAGTCGTCATCTAAAGAATAATGTATCTCAGTGACGCTAGGTTTAGGTTTAGGTTTTTACTGGAATCCATGGTCAGTCACAATGGGACTGTTTTACAATGGAGCCGTCAACAAATAAAATGGATTAAAATAACATATTAATATAAATACGAATATAACAAGAATAAGACATACAGTGATACATATTAAGAAGACACACCGCATCATGCGACAATAATACCACACTTAAAACGTATGGCTGTAGTCGCAGCAATAAATGTATAAAGCGTTACATAAACAAAGAGACGCTGGATAAAACTATCTACTACATTTGCGTTTGAAGCATTGGAATGTTCCTGAATTTTGGATGTCAAGTGGCAGGTCATTCCATGCCCTTGTACCATTATATTTAAAAGAATTATGGTGACACACATCTGCGTAAACGTCAAGTTTTGTACTAGATCTTGTGCCGTATGTTGATTTTGACGACATAAGAGAAAACTGATCTACTAGATGCTCGGGAGCACGATCATGGATAATTTTCCACATTAAGTTACACTTATTAAAAATTAATCTTTGATAGACACTCATAAAACTAAGCTCAGATAGCAAGTCCTTGGAATGACTGCGAGGATGACTATTTAAAACAATACGCATACCTCGATTTTGGATTCGTTGGAGTCTTGCAACATAAGTTTTCGGAGAATTTCCCCACACATTTGAAGAATAGTCAAAGTGAGGGAGTACCAAGGATTGAAATAAGATTTTGCGCGTATTGATATCAATGTAAGGAGATACTCTTTTCAGGACGCCGATCGATCTGTTTAATTTTTTCACCATTTTGTCAAAATGGTCCTTAAATTTGAGATTTTGGTCGAGAACAATACCAAGATATTCCAGGTTTTCAACTTGGGAGATGCCTTCATTGTTAACAATTAAACTAAGATCTTGGTTTGGCATCCTGAGTCTCTTAACACTGCTACAGACAATCATACAATTAGTTTTCCCTGTGTGTAGTGATAGTTTGTTAAACGCTTTGATTGTGACTGTTCATATGAGTACCATGAGGATCTTGAAGTACATGGGTTCATACGGCCCCTAGCCCCGGGTTAAGCGGAATTAGACACAAGTTACGAAACGTAACGCCATAGATCTTGCACGCTACGCTCGTATTTTGCTATCAGCATGCGATATGTATCGCCAAATTTGAGAAACTTTGAGTGGAGGCGCTTTGTGGTGTAGCCCTGTTTTATAAGTTTCTGCAACAATGTTTTGTAACGTTGATTAAGATCGTCACATTTAACACAGGATCTAGCAAATGCTACTAGGCGTGATATGTATACGCCATATGCAGGTCCCACTGGAATATTACTGTCCAGAAAGGAATAGTTTACGATGTCGAAATTGTAATCATCTCTTTTGTCATACAGTCGACGAGAGAAGGCCCGCTTCATTTTTATAGAGATATAGGTCTAAATACGATGTGCCTGTAGGGTTATCTGTAGTTTCCTTCAAATCCAGTGAAGGTGGATATATATCCTTCACTACGTCATTTATATAGCGATTATCCACAGCAAGAAGATCGTCTATATAGCGTTTGGTGAATGAGAAGGAACGGGCTTTGAATGGATCGGTTTTTGAAAGCGCCTGCATATAGTCATATTCATAAAAGAACAGATATAGGTCAGCCAATAGGGGTGCACAATTAGCACCCATTGGAATACCTATATGCTGTTGATATATTGTGTTGCCAAATTTCACATAGATATTTGTTATGAGAAATTCAAGCAACTCTATAGGCAAAGAAACATCCCATGAATGGTATCTCTTGTATGTAGTAGAGCTAAAGAATGCTTTATGGCTTCCGACATTAATATATCTACGATCAGTTTTCTTGAACACAGATACTATTAATGAAATTAGACGGTCAATAAGGTCCTGATGAGGGATTGTGATATTGAGAGTGGATAAATCTCACGTGGATACATGTCTGTGACCTTTAGCATCAAGTTCCTCCGTAAGACATTTTGAGTTTTTTAATATCCACATACATTCAACGCCAGAGTTTTTAGAAATAGTGGCGCACTTCCCTTATATGTGTTGTAATTTTTTGGTGGACGTTTCGTCCCCGAGGCCCGCCCCCTGTACAGACCTTTTTGTCTTTGATATATGTTAGCACTTGTGGGAAGTTGATGCTGGGTCGACATCGGGCATTACAGACTAGTCTTTTGTGTTAAATGCCGTCATTTACATCTGACGACGATACAGCTCACCAATCTCCAATGTACGAGTTGTCACAGCGAAACAGCTCACCATTTACCAGTATACGAGTTGTCAGAGCATTTCCATCATAGCTCTCTAGATTTGTATCTAATACCGCTTATGCCGGTGCTAGGGGCCATGTGGTCATATCATCCAAGTTGCCACATGAACAGGTACAATAAAAGCGTACCTGAGATACAACACATATCACGAATCGTCAGATTCTTGGTATGTGATTTAGAATAGGTTAACCAAAAGACTATTCTGTGAAGTCATGTGACGCAGTCAGTATGTCGGCACCTCTTCCCACTTCCCTTATATGTGTTGTAATTTCCCAAAATGCTTTTACCTCCTGAAGGACCCTCGTCAACAGGGTTGAAAGAAGCTTGGTGGTGCAGCTTCTAGGACCAGCTATGAATCTAGCTTTGTACGGTGATTTATGCATTTTGGGAGTCCAGTATACTTTTGGTATATCGTTATGTTTGGTTGGAAGACAAACACCTCTTTCCTTGAGAAACGTTTTGTGATTGTTAAATAAATCTTCCAGAGTAAAGGCAGTTTGAGAGTAAGTAGACGTATTTGATGACGATATGTTTACACTCAATTCTTCAACCAGCACCTGGTAATAGTAATATTTATGGAGAGCGAGAGATTGCCCACCCATAATCTTTGTTCGGCACTGGTCTGTGTAGGCGGGACCGTCCATAAATCAAATTCACTGTTGGTGGTGGGGGGGGGGGGGGCAGGCGGGGGGGGGGATTAAGGAC